>JAUKPP010155398.1:10678-36386 GCA_032273245.1 Phyllaplysia taylori
GGGGGGGGGGGGGCAAGGGCAGGGGGAACATTCCTGTTAATATTCATACAATTGACAATATGTGACCCCTTACCCCTCTTAGATTTTCCTTAGAATAGTATTGTGCACCTTTCCTTGCTTTTATAAGATGTCATTTGTTTTTAAAATGTTATCAAGCAATGCAGATGATTCAAAATATTTTTTTCCTTTGGATCTGAGTAAAGACTGAGCTCAAAATTAGAAATTCGAACTTGAGAGAGCCACATGAAGTTGGTGTAAAGACCTGCCTTCAAAATCCTTTCAAATTGATGCTGATGCATTGTCCAATGGTGGTATTGAGGAAGGTAAGTTTGAACTGGCAATTCATTCCATGCTGTCGAGTTGATGTTCTCGTCAAGTTTTTCATTACTATTTTTCGGTCTTGAATGATTTGTATTGTCCCTGTTAAGCCCATGTGCATTACTTTTTAAATTTGTTTTTCCCCCAGATAGAAATTTTCTACACAATACATCATTTTGTATGAAATCGATAAAAAATATATGTTTTTGAGTATGTTTTTTTATTTCTTTAAAATTTGGGTTTCGTATTTTTCATTCCAGAAAAAATATAGACTAATGAAACAAGACAGAGTGCAAGCCAACAGGTCGTCTTATCATCTTCAGTTTACAACTCTAATTGTTGCAAGATAACTCACAGCATCAGTATTCTTGATTCAAGTCTCATAACTTATCTAGTGAGACCTCAATTCCAGGTGAGTCAGGTTTTGTTCACAGGTTAGCAATTCTCAATAGATTTTAAGTAAGGATACTCATAATATCATGAAAGATCATGACGGGTAGGTTGACCATAGTATGTTCCATCACAGCAATTTGATTTGATATGTGCATTATTACTTCAAAGAAGTTACTTCACACCATATTTACATCGAAATCTTCTATTGATTGATCACTCTAAAAGTTAGTGACAGCTCTTTAAACACAACTGGAGGCATCTGCAGCTGAGAAATAAAGCACTTCTTTCCTGTCCCGATATACTCCAAACCCCATTTTGAATACTGAGGAATTAATCTTTTGTATGAATACTTTCTAAGTTTTTATGGCTTAGACCCTTGTTCTAATGAAATTTAATAATTAGGTCTCATTGTTAAGGATTGCTAGGGCCCCTGAACTTAAAACGAAACAAACAAAATCATACCTGATGCTTAGTGACATCTAACAAAATATTGACCTGGACACTTAGAGATGCCACAGGTTACTTGACTTAATAATTTCTTGTTCAGAATTCGCAGATTTGTGTATCACTATTATTGAGAGGTAATATAAGAAGAGGAGGGGAGGGTGGGGGGTGAGGGCGATTTTTTTTGTCTGAGCTTTTTCGTTCAAAGAAAGGGATTAATGTATTGAAATGTATTGGTAAATTTGTTAATGTACTGAGTTAGCATTATTTAGTTAATGATCTGTCCACATATTCAACTTTTTCAGGCAGGGAACCATGTCATCAGGTGATGTCATCCAGGAAAGACCTGTCATCACATTTGGCATCATTGCAGATGTGCAGTATGCAGATTGTGAAGACGGTACAGATTTTTCAAAAACAAGACAACGATTCTACAGAAATTCTCTGAACCTCGTGAAAAATGCTGTCAATGACTGGAAAAGCAGTGTGGATCCAGTATCATTTATTTTGCAACTTGGTGACCTCATTGATGGTAAAAATAAGCAAGGTGGAGAACTGGCAAGTCGCAAGGCTATCAAAACTGCACTGCACCCTTTCAACTCGTTACACATACCTTTGTACCATGTCATAGGGAACCATGAACTGTATAACATGAACCGTTCCTTTTATCTCACTTCACCACTAAACAGTTCTCTCTCCTTGAGCATACAACCCACCTCAAACCGTCTGCACTACACATTCTTACCACATCCAAAATTGCGGATTGTGGCTTTAGACTCATATGAGGTCAGCATCCTTGGATATGCTGACAACCAAGATGACGCCAATTACAAAGCAGCAGGTAGTATGTTACATGAGAAAAATACAAATGAAGATGTGAATGATACCACTGGTCTTGAAGGGCTTGAGCGTCGTTGGTCTGGATTCAATGGAGGGATCAGTGCGTCACAACTTGCTTGGCTTTCTGAAGTACTGGACAAGGCCCAGGAAAGAGAGGAAAATGTTATCATTATGTGTAAGTGCTGATTTTTTGTTCTTGTTGTTGTTCGTTTTTGTTTTACACCCCTCGTAACACTGAAAGGTAATTTAAGGGGACTACTTCAACACTTTCTGTCAGGGCCAACTTTGGCTGAGAGGGACGCTACATCCCAGCAGAGACATGGATCTGTTCATCCAATGTGGGGACTGAACTCCCCTCCTCTGCTTGGTAGGGGAAGAGCCTAACTATCGCACTGCACATGCCAGTCTGTTTTTGATGTCTAGATAAACCTTAGGTAGTCTTTGGTTTGCTCGTTTGTTTCCAAGGCAAGTTAACCACAGGCTGCCACACTTTGAGTGTAGCACTACCTATGTGTCCCACTCAGTCACAGTGTGTTGACACTGGGCTGACCAGTCTTAGCATTGTTTTGGCAAATGCCAGGCATGGTGCAAAAGAGCTGCTAAATTTACATTTTTTTTGTCTTACGCTTGCAGCTGGGAGTAGAACCCATGACAGGGTAGCTCATTTGACCTATTTACATCTACTGAGGTAGTCCTGTGGATTGCAAGCTTTTACGCATAGCAATGCAACAATGTGATTTTTTGCTTACTTGGTACGTTTTCTCAGTTCTGTTAACTTTGCAGGAGAGAGATGGAACCGAAAGAATGTGTTTGCTTTACTAGAATAAAAATCGTACAGGGCTACTGGTGCCGTGATATATTCTCTCTTTATTTTTATGCTTCTCATCAATGCAGAAATAATAACAAGGCTCTAACTCTAACAACCTAATGTAGACTACATTATTTGATGTTTTCCTGAACTGACAAAATTTAATTTTGAGTACTTTACGGAACGGAATTATGTTTTACCTTTAACTCGATCCTTTCAGATGTAGGTATTGCAAATATCTTTTTGGTTAGACGTTAAATTAAAAATAACCTTTCACAAATGCGGGTTTTGTGATTCTTTACTGAAGCAAGATGGTTACAATGGACATAAGAACTGGCTTTTTGGTCATTTTGTTATTTTTTTGTAACACTGTAAGTTCATTTAAAGGACAGGCTTTTTCGATACTGCCTGTCAGGGCCAACCTGGGCTGAGAGGGACACTGGAGGTTGATAAAATGAACTGCCCCATGTAGGCTTCAAACTCATTTTCTTTGCATGTTAGGTGAAGATCCTAACCATTGCTACACCAGAGATATCAGTTTCGTAGGTCTTGCATTATTTATATTAGATCAAAGATGACGGGAGACTCCTTTTGATTATTGCATACATATACATTGCATTGCAGAAGTTGAGGCAAAAATTCTCCTTGTTGTTTTCTAAACTCAGCATGACATAGGCTGTTATCTGAAATCCTGTGATGGTGTTAGTGGTAGGCAAAAAAAGAATGGGAGAGTTTTCATTATGGTAAATTACATATCATCTGCTGCCTGCTTGTAACAGTCAGTGACATTTTCTATATTTTTTCAGCCCACATTGGTCTTCAAAATGAGGTCAAGGATTACAGCACCTGTCTGCTATGGAACTACGAGGAAGTTATGAACGTCGTGCACAAGTACCGCTGTGTCATAGGGGTGTTTGCAGGCCATGAGCACGATGGATACGATTGTGTGGATGACCATGGCATACAACATGTCACATTCCCAGGTGTGATAGAGGCTCGCCCAGGGAGCAACTGTTACGCCACAGCCAAACTTTGGAAAGACAAGTTGATTGTTACTGGAGTTGGGATTGTCCCATGTTTTACCATACCACTGAGATATCCTGTATGAGAGTGATGCCTTTTTCAATTAAGCTTTAAAACCAACTTGCTTTCATAAGTACACTACTTTCAAAGGTATATTGTAAATAAGAAAAAAATCCAACAAACTGGCAATTCATAGCAAAATTTGTATTGAAAATATTGCGCTTGATATAAACTCAGTTTACTCTGATGTTTTGTCTCTGTTAAACATGAGAAGTACCCCCTCCCTGTGAATGCAAGAATTAGATCACTAGCAGAAATAAATGGTGATAAGAAGTTGTACTTTGTTGTCCCTAGGGGAAAATTGTCTTGATTTTTCAAGGAAGCTTCTGTTCATGATGGTGTGAGGTTGTCACTGTAAAGTCAAAGCAGATTTGGGATAGAAAATGAGAATGAGATGGAAAGTGAAAGCTTCAGGCATTAGTTGTGCTAACAGCTTGTTCAGAGTATAGTTGCTGACTCATAATCTAACGCATGCCATGTTTTTTTTTTAGATTATTATTTTTTTTTTATAGCAAAAGGCCAACAAGTAGGGTGCAGGTCACAATGTCGAGCTGATCTATTATTATTATTTACATAATGAGGGGGGAGAGAGGTGTAAAAAAAAGGGGGTTTGTCATCAAAACTATCCTGGGAGCAGAAAATTTTGTTCAGTGCCATGAAATAGTAATTGTTTTTTTGTCCTGATAGCATGACATTTATTGGATTTTAATTTCCGGTTCATGTATGTTCAAACTGCGTTTCCCAAAAATATTTGAGTAAACGGAGACACACTATATTTCTTCTGTCTCGTGATCTTATGATAAAATCTTCTCACGTTGCTGTTTTATTTTGGTGATTGCTTTTTTTTACAATGGTTTGAGACACAAATGTCAATGTTTTGTTGAGTGTATCATGTCTTACAAATGATGGCGCACTTCCGTCCGGAAATACACAGGCCTTCTTTTTTATTTTTTAAGTTGGCTACGACAAATGACTCTTTGTGGCTGAGAAGCTGGCATAATATAATGTGAATAATTTTTCAATTTGTGTTATGTGGAGCATATTATTGTCATAGCTACCTGACAGATTACTGTTTTAAAGATAATAGCGGTAGCAATCTGAGTCTCTTCACTCTTGTCTTTCCTTCTTGGATATTTTTGGGTTTATTTATTTACTCTTTATGGTGGTTTATTAAGTATGCCATTCAAATACAATATTGAATTTGTGTGTCCACTTCCACCATTTCCAGTTTACTTACCACAAAATGTTGGCAAGCCATTTTGTCCTCTTATGAATTAGACCTGTATTTGAATTGTATATGTATTATTTATTTTTTAAAAAGTTTTCATGATTTTTCTCAGCTTGACAGCTGACAATTTGCCATAGTTCTTGATTATACCATAGATCTATACTCAGAGGCAAAAGAAACGCGAATAACTAAAGCATGAACACAACACACTATACTGAACAGGGTGTTGTCGTGTGGGAATGAACTTTTAATTTACCCACTTTACACCACCATGGGGGTGTCAGTAGGTGAGTGTTTTTGTGTGGTTTTAGGATCACTATGTTATTTCTACTACCTTGATCTCGGGACAGAAAGTCAGTACCGTGTGTGACCTCCGTTAGATGCAATAACCGCTTTGCATCCTCGACTCATAGAGTTCATGAAAGCGTCTGTTTGTTGACCCGGGATTTGTACTCGCAAATGACCGATGGCTGCAGCCAATTGAAGACCTGTAATGGTCTTGGTTGAAGCAGATTGAGCAGCCTCTGGATAGTGTCCCCAAAAGTGTTCAATGGGCTTTACGTTAAATTAACGAGCCCATTGGGGCACACGATTGGTGTTGTTCTGCTCTAGGACCTGCTGTGTTACACAGACAATATAATATCTTGGATAGTCTTGCTCGAAAAAGAAGTTCAAATGCCTTACGACGGTGCTGAGGTGTCAGAACTGGCATGCGACACGGCAGTCTGCACAGAAGGCTTGTGGATTGTAATCTCCACCGTACAGTTCTGATACTCATGGCCCATCCCATTTGTTTGATACTACTTCTGGCGGTCTCAGCGGCTGCCAGGAATAGATTCAGGAAGTGTTGACGCAGCATGAGGAGATCCTTAGCTGCAATTGTTCCCTTTTGATGTTCCGGCTCTGGGGAGATTACTCTTTGCGTTTGTGGTTTGAACCGGGTTCTGCAGTCTGTAAATGGTGAAGATATGCATGCCTGCAACAGTTGCCACATGTTGAGCACTCTCTATCCTGTAGTCGTCCAATATCACTCTAACGGTTTTCTGATGGGAGTCTTGATACTGCTTCTGTTTTGAATGGAATTCCTTGTTTCGATGCTTGAAATTTATAGTCCAGACCCACGTGTCCTCACAAACACAAATTTTATTCTCGAATGATGCAGGAAGTGAGTACCCGTGAGCTATATTAGTTGTTTAGTTGTTGGTCGCATAAGCGACCAATCAGGGCACTGCATTGTTTGAATGTGACCAAGGTAGAAGGTTAAGACCATGTTTCAATCGAAAATATAAACACTACCCATCAATCGAAACTTTTGCTCGCGATTTGACAACGATGAAAATTTCGCTTTTCTTTTGCCTCAGAGTATACATGTTCTTGACATTCCACTTAGTTTCTAAATTTTTATAATTAGATTTTGAAAGATATGATGCACACAAAGTATATTGCAAAGCTTAAGGAAAGATAGACCTACCCGATACTATTTTTTTATGCTTCTTTTGTCTAATCATTTTAAAGAGGGCTACATTTTTCAACCAGTCATTTTCCTCAGAAGCAATAGTATAATCAGAATCTATTTGATCACAGTCACAGTGACCATGATTATGTGTTGGCATGGCTACCAGAGACATGTTTATCCATTGATTCACAATGATTTAGTGCTTTGGCATTTTTGCTCAAACCCTGCTCAGGTCCACAGGTCGGTAGAACTGGATTAGATAAGTATAATTTTTTTGTGATGGAAAAAAGGATCCTCCCTTCCCGTTTACTTCCTTGATAAAATGTCAGAGTAAAAGTCCTTCGGAATCTTTACTTTGCTGCATGATCCATTGTCTGTGACAATCTTCTTGTTGATTGTTCCTCTGATTGGTATGCTGTATTCTCCTGTAAAGTACAAATGATTTGCTCCGAAAAATGAGGTCTAATAACAAAAGTTAAGCTCTGATGTTATACTTGTTATGTTCAGCTAGGTTCAGATGGAAGAGGAAGAGATTGTGTGGATCATCATCCGTCATGTTTGATTTGATAAAATTTTTCACAAATGGTGGCCTTGTCTCTGAAAATTTGTTCTGGCTACAGCAGTCTACAACTAAGATGCCACCACTTACGTTCCAAGTTGTCTAACATCCTACAGTTCTAGGAACGCAAAATGTCTACATACAGAAGTCATGCATAAGACTCTACTTTGATGGGATTTATCTTTGCTAACACCTTGCATTGCAGGGACTTGTGACATTCAAGGTTTTGTTATAGTTACCAGTTGACCAATGAAACTGTTTACCCCCAAAGATTATGATAGCTTTCGTGGGCATGCTCCAAAATTCACTCAAATTCAACAGAATTTAGCTTAACCTTCTGCATTTGATTTCTGTTAGCTTGAAGTATGCAAGGATGGCTGTTGGGAAAGACCATTATGGAGCTGAATAGCAGATTTTTGCAATGGTTGTGCACAGAAGAAAATGATCTTAGGAGCAAATCATGCTTTTCAATGAGTTTTTAAATTGACGGCTATTATTGTAAAGAATTTCTAAGAATAACATACTGAAGAAAGAGGTGGCCAGCTTTTGGCAATTTGGCACTGTTGAAGAAAAGAAAAAAACAACATCAAAGAGAGCCTGAAGTTTGCAAGTGTGCTGTGATGAGAACTTTGTAGCTGTAGACTGTAGACATGTCAGTGAAAAAGAGTACTCAAGATCAGTTGTTAGAGCATCAAGCTTGATCCAGGTATCTGTGAGGATGAATAAGAATTGCCATGAATGTCGAATTAAAGTTAAAACCCTATGATTTGTTTTCACTAAACATTTAGCCTCACTAATTGTGAAGACAAACTCGAATTATATCGCTTCGATGAGAGAATCATCAGTGGCTTAACACATCAATGCGCTTTGCATAGTCTTGACCTTTATTCCTACAACTACAACTTTCTTTCGTGGAGCATCCACAAGGATAAGATACTGGATCAAACCCTAGATTGCTTGAAGAACTCGACAGAAAAGCATGCAGGGACACAGGCTCCATGACTATATCCGAGCGAAATAAACAATTTCTGTTCTGGCCTTAAAAAGTGTGTCAGTCCATATTGACAGCATATATGGGGCATGTCGTGCCGTAACTTCATGGAAAATGATAATATTTTGATCAAACTTGACCACAATGAATGTGGTTGGTGTTGGCTTATTGATGTGAAATTTTATAGCTGTATCTTATATTTTGCAATTTTTATGACAATTTCTTTAGGTAAACTTTCGTAAAGAGTTTCATTGGTCACCTGGTATCAGAAGTTGGTCCAATGGTGAAGATGACTGGGTGACCTCCTGGTAGCCTTAAGTGGGCAGTTTATTGTTTTCTTTAGATATTACAGAGATTAATGATTTCCATTAATTTTGCTTTCTGATGCAGCAGAGAATCACTGCCTAGTGCTATGACTGTCTGAGAAGATACAAGTGACTTCTCACAAACTGCACTAGTGTTACTTAGAGCTATTGCACAGTTAGATTTTGAACAAAATGTGTATGTTCGCTGAATCGGCACCAAGTGAGGCTTGATGGGATGACCTTGGAAGGTATTGTGCTGTGCTGAAAGTACAGCATATATATCGAAACAAAGAATGCATATAAGCAAGTCACAGACTGTCCTCTCTCACCAATGTTGACCCCTTGCATAGTGTCAGGACTCAACACCATCCTTAACATGCATGACCTATGAGAATGGATCAATCCTGGATGCTATGTTCCCATATATTGTAGTTATAGGCCTACATGCAGGGTAGGGTTAAGTGGGTGTACAGTACAGAATGTTTGTTTTTGGCAAGTTAGACAGAAAAAATTTGGACCTCAGTACCTTTCCATTGTGCAATTTGTCATTCATTACCACCTCACTCAACTTCTTGGTGAAGCTTAACATTCCTCTTCCTGTAATCTTATTGATAAACTTTGTAGTTATAGAAAGGTTGCTTGAAAGTATAGATAAGATGCAACACACAGAATGCACTCTTCCTGAGTTATATGAACATGGTATGAAATTAACAAACCACTAAGCTTGTTAATAAAGTCAGTATGTGCCATAAAGATAATATGTATGCTTAGAAACTGGAAACAATTCCCAATATTAATAGGTTTATGAAGGAGTTGATTGTACTGCGGGATCACTGTAGAAATAAATAGTTATCCTTATTTACATCACCTGTTTACATTTTCACATAAGCATTGTGTAAAGATGTTCTGATGTGTTGATAGTGCCGTAAATCCTTAACCTAATAACAAACAAACAAGCCTTTTTTCTTTCACCCGTGACATAAATCCTCACCTCACCACTTGCAGGCTTGCCAACCGTCCCGAATTGAGCCAAGTGTCCCGAAAAGGGGTAGATTGTACTGAAATTTGCTTTGCGTAGTGACAATATAACATATCGTTCTTTCTGTCACATTGTATTTGGTGAATATGCCTGTGTGGCCGCCATGAGTGACTCTGTTGACGATATCCTAGTTTCTTCCTTTCTTTCTTTTTTTTTGGCCCTCGCAGTCATTTCATGAAATGACTGATTTCACAGTCTGACTGCAACATATATACATATATATACATGTACATGTAGGCCTACATACAACTCTTTGTACATACTTTTATGCACACGGTTTCTCTTCTTTAAATTTCTTTATGTTTGCGTTGTCACATTTTTTTTTATGATTCTTAATTCCTAGCTCCTTACAATTGCAATAATATTTTCTCCTTTGAGAAGATTAAAGTCCATGCAATTTGAGCTTACTTTACATGGTATATTTTCAACACCACAGCTTTGCACTGAATTTAAATCCAGCTCTGGCCCTCTGTCTACATGCATGTTAGTTAGATGCAAGTTATCTATTTCTTGTGGGATCAGTTTCTTTGTCTCTTTTGGCCTTCTGGTACGTTATTCTATCTGTGGTTTCTCAAATCATGTCCCTTTGAGGCCTTTTTGACCAAAGTATATTTAGGTTGAAACGGGAGGTCTTTTGAACTTGATAGCAGACTCTTTTAACACATGCTGCGAGCATATGAAGTGTTCATTAGTTTAGGCCTATATTACATGTACTTCTATTTATTTCTCATCTTCTGTTTCTCAATAATATTTTGCAACATCAAGTGCATTATATGTGTCTATTACATTGCCTTTACTTTGTGCAGACTAGGCCTATATTTCTCCTCTCATTTCACTGGCGCTGTGGTGTAATGGTTAGGTTCTTCGTCTATCATGCAGAAGACCCGAGTTCGATCCCCAGTTGAGGACGATCTGGTTTTTTTCTGCTTGGATTTTTTCCCTCCCAGTCCGGGTTGGCCCTGACAGGCAGGGTCGAAGTAGCCCGTCTCTTAAATGACCTTACAGTGTTGCAGGGGACGTAAAACTGGTAACCACTAACCACCACCACCTCTCATTTCAGGTCTTACTTAGCCAAAGAGATCTTGATACATTTTTAAGAACTGTTCCAGATTTTTCATCTTGCTGTCTACACATCCTTACACAAACCAAAGGGAGAATAATACTAATACTTTAAACTTTTTTGTTTTCTTTACTTTGAGTCAAATTTTGACATGACCTGGACCAGTTTTTTAAGGTACATTGTGTATTGCATGAACATAGGAAGGTGCTGGGATTTAAATGTGTTGTTAAAAGTACAGAAATTTATCTTGCATTACGACAAGGATGTGATCTTAAGGAACCCAATCTCTTTGCCTTGTTGGAAATCAAACATGATAATCCAGCATTATTGAATTCTTTGTGTGGTTTGAGATGCTGGATGTACATATTGCTATCCCATGAAATGAATTGATTGTGATTTACTGTAAAATGATTTGTTGTCAAGAAGTTGTGAGATGATCCTTCAGAATGTCCGTTTGCGAGTATATTTTTTACGATTTGTGTGAGATTTTGCCTCTAAGAAGCACGCATTATCCTCTTTAAGGAATATTCTGTTGAAGTTATGTATAAAAAGTTTTTTTTTTGTGAATTTGTAAAAGCTTTTTTTATGTTCCCCTAAAAGAATCTAACTCATTGTTGCAAAGTGCTACTCATGATTAACCCAGTGCAAGTTTGAAGTCACTCTGAGTTCTTTTTGTGCTGTTGTTTATTATCCGCACAATATAATAAATTGGAAGAATAAAGATGTGATACTTTTCTTCTTTTGTTTTACAAATATTGTTTTTTATATTTGATTTTTATTAATGTGTATGTGTGTATGGATACATCTCTTTATGATAATGCTTGTTGTTATAAGTTGCAAACTCAAGCAAATTATGATTACTTCCTTTCCACAAAAAAGTCTGAGCAACACTATGTCACATCAATCTTGATGGGCGTTCTAAGGACAAAAATTCATCCAGAGAAATTTTCCTTGAGTATGCCGCTGCATCTTGGATTGTTTTAGCTCAAATATCTGGTCCTGACGCCAGAGCTCAGTTGGTGCGATTGTTCGGCTTTTCCCCTGTCATGCGGAAGACCTGAGTTCGATCACAGGCGCGGATGATCCGGATTTCCTGTTGGGATTTATCCCTCTCAGCCCGGGTTGACCCTCACAGGCAGGGTCGAAGTAGCGCATAGCCTATATCTTAAATTACCTTACAGTTAGTGGTTGCAGGGGAGGTAAAACTTGTAGCCAAACCATAAGAGAGCTTAGGATTTTGAGGGAAGCTGTGTCTATCCTTGCATCAAACATGTTGCTTAACTTTCTGTTGTGGTTCTGAATCATGGTATAATTGGTATCAATAAATCAATAGAGATTGAAGTGCCTCTTGCTTTCTGCAACGTTTTGTAGACTCATTCAATATAGACAAAGAGTGTTTCTTTTCTGTTTCAGGAAAATTAATAGTTGATGCAACAAAATGATCTGACGGTAACTGCTCAGATGTAGACTACATTCACACGATCTTTGAAATCTTGAATTGACAACAATGGCATTGTATCACATTGAGGTGAGATCACTGACTGCAGGTGTATTCTTAAGCTTTCTCATATTACGTACCGTACCGGTGCCGTGTTTTCATGCATATTTCAGCTGTGTCTTCTTCTTACTAGTGTATGTAGTGTAATGGTTAGTCCTATCGCTATCCACGCGAAAGACTTGCGTTTGATTCTACATGTGGGCGAACAACAATCGTTTTTCTGCCAAGACAATGTCTTACTCAGCCCGGGTTGGCCTGAGGACTGACGGGCTGGGTCGAAGTAGCCTGTCTCTATTTATGACCTTACAGTGTTGCATGGGACGTAGAACTAGAAACAAAATCAAATCAATGAGGAGTGTTTTTGTATAATATAATACACGCCTAACTACATCTGTAACACCCTGTACTGGGATTATGGGCCATAGAGAATACATGCAGCTTAGTCCAGCCAACATGTGTTGACGCAGATTTTGTCCGATCTCTCCGAAACCACCGGTGGCACCAGTGCTATCATTTTCCCAACCTTGGCTCAGCGGTTGTTTCAATTATGTAGTCCAAACGGGACTATAATTCTTGTGAAGAAAAAATATGTTTGCCTAAGTTGTATCATAAGAAAATTCTTAATGAAGAAACTGACATACATGTAGGCCTGCTTAGGAATTCTCTTAACCTTATAACAGTGATTGGAAACTTACTTTAATTTTCTTTGTGTCACAAAGGCAAAACGTTTACAAATTTGATGTTTATCCCTTTCAATAGACCTATAAAGTTTATGGAATTACAGATTTTGCCGATACGCTGTTTATTTTTTAAAAGAATGAAAAGATTTCAAAGAATGAAAAAAAAGTGACATCAATCTACATGTATCTTTCATTTTTATGAAGTGACCCTGTCGAGACAAATTGGAACAAACTTGTAAAATCATGCAGAAGTTTGGAGAAAATCGAACAAATCCTGCACCAATAATTTATTTAAAGGACTATTATACAATCATTTTCACTGCCTAATTTTATTTGACAGATATCATTGTGTAGTTATTTCGAAATGTTTCTTTGCCTTATTTTATTTAATAGATACCATTGCATATCCGTACTTATTTAGAAAAAACACACACAAAAAACACCCCCCCAAAAACAACAACAAACAAAACAAAACAAAACCCCAATCATTGTTCAATTGACATGGTGGTGGCTACCACGGGAAGATGGAATCAAAGTAGGCTACCTTGTACTCATAAAGGACCACAGCTAATGTCGTCAGTGGTTTTGCTAAAGGCCCATAATTATCATGGCCATAGCCTCGAACATGTTCATCGCATTTGGGATGTATTCAAGGCTCCTTCATCAGCCGATAGCTGGTTGGTCGTAGTTTTGGGCGGCGACAGTTAAGAAACCAGTGACAAGAAGGCCTACAGCTCCTTTGGTACCAAAACCTGAGAAGAGTCAATCATAATTGGCCTATACATGTGTTTTAGCATTGTTTAGGAAAAGTACATGTACCAGTATTCTGTTATTGATTGGTGGTGTTGTATTATATATCTTGTAAGCATACTTGAAATCGGGCTGGTTTTCAGGCTTTGTTATTACAACACCATTTTGATTTATGGGAACTTAGTATGCGGGTAAAAACTTGTAGTTGTAGGACTATGTTCTAGTGATTGAACTGACGGCCAGGATGATTTTTATACTTATACAGGTATATTATAATTATCATACATTTTTATGCAATTGGTCAAGGCGTCCGTTTACAGCAAGGGGAGGTCCGTCGTGGGCTTTACTTCAAGGTGCGTTAAGCACCCAACGAAGACACCCCCCCCCAAAAAAAAAAAGAAAGAAAGAAAAAAAAAGAAGGGAACTAACAGGCCTAGCTGTCGTATCGGGCTGTGGGCACTGTAATAACAGTGCTGAGATTGGTCAGAGTAGTGTCAGTATTCTGTGACTGGGTGAGACACGAAGGCAGAGATACATGTATGTACATGTAATGTCCCAGGTGTAGCAGCCTCTTCCGTCTCTTAAAAGTTAAAATGACCTTACAGTGTTGCATGGGACGTAAAACTGGTAACCAAAAGCAGCCCTTTAATTTGCCTTGGTAACACCCTCGCTGCTTACAGCAATAAAGAGACGTTGAGCCCTTGACAAACAAACAAACAAACAAACAAATGAAAAGTTGTATTTGCGCTGACTATTTCAGATCGAGCTGCCCCCGTATTGTGCCACTATATCTGACGTGATCCACGAAAGGCCTTTCATCATGTTTGGCATCATTGCGGACGTCCAGTACGCAGACATCGATGACGGCACAGACTTCACTAAGACCACGCAGAGATACTACAGAAACGCCCTCAACCTGGTCAAAAATGCTGTCAACGACTGGAAGCGAAACTCAGATCCTCTGGCGTTCGTTCTACAGCTCGGAGACATCGTTGATGGCAAGAACAAGCTCGGCGGAGAAGCTGTCACCCGAAGAGCGCTGAAAGCTGTCATGCATCCCTTAAATTCATTGCTCGTACCAGTCTACCACAATATTGGGAATCACGAACTTTACAACATGAACCGCTCCTACTACCTCACCTCACCGTTGAACAGCGCGCTGTCTTTAAGCGTACAGCCAGCTTCGAACCGACTCTACTATACATTCCTCGCTCACCCCAAACTGAGAGTAGCGGCCTTAGACTCGTACGAAATCAGTCTGATAGGGTATGGAGACAACAAAGAAGATGTCAACTACAAACTGGCTTGCAGTTTATTCCGCGAGAAAAACCCGAACAAAGATGTTCATGACGTCACAGGTTTAGAGGGGTTGGAGCGCCGGTGGGTTGGTTATAATGGAGGCGTCAGTGATGCGCAGTTGGCCTGGCTGGCTCAAGTGCTTGAAAAGGCGCAGGAGAAAGAAGAAAATGTCATAATCACCTGTAAGTAACTAAACATTTTCCTGCCCTTTTTCTTGGTTGCTTTTGTTAGCTTTTTGCTATGTTTTTCGGCACTATTGGCCCTCAGTTGGTACAAGTAGGCTACCCGTTAGGTTTTTTCAGTTCCAGGATTCTCATTTTTGAAATTTGTCAAATTTTTCAATTGAAATTTAAAGCAGAATACTTCTGAATACACCAAAGCCATCACCAGCTACGTGCTCTCCTTGCTTTCAACATTAACTTTTTGGACTCGCCAACAGGTTTTCCCCCCGATTTCTTTACGGCTCGACAACTATGCTATCGGAGCTAGACGTGAAACTCTTCAGCTCTGCGCCTCTTAGTAGATAAGTCTTTTAGACTTATTTTTAACGTCTCAAGTTAATACATTACCGAAGCCACGCTCCATTTGAGAGTATCAGAGCATTTCTTTAGACATGAGGGATGGAAACATGGCAAGAAAATCCATGTCCCGTCTAGGTCAGAGGGCGTTGATACCCTGGCGGTAGGCGCCAGTCTACAGAGAGGAGGTCCCGGGTTCGAATTCTGGGAGTTTCACCGGGATGTTTTTTTTTAAGTTTTCATGGCTCCGACCCTGGTCCAATCGAAAATGGACGTAAAATTCGGAGGTCCCGCCTCGTGAATGACCTTACAGTGTTGCATGGGGCGTTAGGCCAAAACCAAATCAAACCAATCTCTATGTCACTCTCTTCTGGTCAATCTAGTCTTAGTGTACACTTAATTTCGTACGGTGCCTAGTTCTCTGGATACGTTAATAGCCAAACGAGACACCAATTTCGCTACATAGTGGACCGAGAAAAGAGGGATTTGAACCGCCCCCTGGTATAAATGTACCAAGATCCCTGTTGTGTTGCATGGACTCGGCTGTACCAATGCCGCTAGGCCTACTCTACCTCTTTGAGCCAAGCAAGCGTGTATTAACCCTCTGGTGTTACTTCATACATATATACATAATGTATTGAATATACAGTTTTTTAAAATTTTATTGATCGATTTTAAACTGAAATAACTCTAAACCGGTAAGAGATAGAGGTAAAAGGTTTTCTGCATACCATTCTGTGGCCATTTAAGTTTTGTCTGTGATACTTTCTAGGATTATATTGATAGAAATGGCATTTTAGAAAGGAGTTAATGGAACAAGGCCATTTTCAGACCATGGCGTCAAAAGAGCGCACTGGTACCCCAAAGAGAAGGCCTGCTAGAAAACATCGCGAGGCAATAATAAGATAGTTAAAACTGTTTTTTTTAAAAAAGGAGTAATGTCCACCAAGCTGTGGCTTCATTTTTCACGAAAAAGAATTTTGTGTTTTATAGTTTGATGTTAGAAGCGATGGATGTCTCTGGTGGCATCAAATTAACGAAATCGTCTTTTTCATTTATCGGGCACCATGCACATCTCAAATCCAGTTCTCACTATCTTTGTTGTCATAAAAGTCAACACTATCAGTTTCTACCAAACTTTTATACCAAGTTCTGACTAAGTTCTGGATTGTGTTTTTCTTTCTGTGTCCAGTTAGAATTATCTGAGAGCTGCAAGCGCGCGATCTAACTTGTAAGCGCTCAAGATGCACTTGTAAATGCAATATTAGCGTAATTTCGGCGCGCTAAAAATCGGGGTCTGTTCGCGCAAACTGGCGCTGTCGCGCAATGGGTTCTTGGATTTGGTTGATTTTGGTACCGGAAAAAACTTAAATGGATGAGGATTAATCGTTAGAAAACAGAATGTTTCTATCTCTTACCGTCTTTGAGTTATTTCAGTTTAGAATCAATCAATATACATGTAAAAAAAAACCACCCCGTATTTTAGACTACAGTTTATTTGATAGAATCAAGGGGCTTTCTCTCCTCCTTTATGATTCAAATAGTGTAGGCAACATTTTCAAAGCATGAAGTATATTTATTCGAGTTCCAGGATTGTCTGCTCATTATGTATTGGCTCTGCTCTTTCACTTGTACAATTTAGTTTGTCTTCTGTACACGTATGTTATGCTGCTGACAAAGTAAAAACACAATATACATCCCCACTCGTGTTATTTCAGCTCACGTCCCTCTACAAAGCCAACTCCGCGTTGACCAGACGATCTGTCTGCTATGGAACTACGAGGAGGTTCTGAGCGTGATCCACCAGTACCGGTGTGTCATGGCGGTATTTGCCGGCCACGACCACGCCGGCTACGACTGTGTGGACGAGCACGGGGTGCAGCATGTCGTCTTCCCGGGCGTGATCGAGACGCCGCCAGGGGGAAACTGTTTCTCTACTGCTAGGCTCTGGAAGGACAAGCTCACTGTGGTTGGCGCAGGACGAGTTCCGAGCTTTGTCATACCTCTCAGATATCCTGTATGAGCGATTTACGACGCGTTCACATTCTGAAGTTCCAGTCCGTTGATCGACAATTTAACGTCTTTCTCCAAGTCTCAGCCCGGGCTGGCCCAGGCACTCACAAGAAGGGCCAAAGCAGCCGGCCACTGTAGTGAGCTTACCATGTTTCAAGAGACGTTACATCCAAAATAAGCTATTAAAAAGGAAAAAAAGAAGCAAAAACAACTTTTCAACAAAACGTAGCTTACATTACTTCTCATGTAGTAAGTTTACATAGTGGATTGTTGTTTTAATGCCTGTGTGTTGCCTGACAGCAGACATTGTTTTGATTAGCTTTTTCATTTTGTCAGATTTTAAGCAGGCCTTATAATAATATTTAGGATTTAATTGTGATTAGTAGTCTGCTATTGTCGGTTGCTCGATAAAAACTTTTGGTACGAACGCTCTGCTAAGTAGGCTGTTCTGCTTTGACTTGAGTTGCATTGAGCAGCAAAACCACTTGTCTTTCACAAAAATCCTGTTTTAAAACCTTATTGTACAAAGCTTGCACAATCGTGCTCCACTGTCGTTGTTACGTCGTTTTATGGATGTGGGCAGTATTTCTAGTTGAATTGTTTTGTCTGCCAAAATGTGAATGGCTGTTGGTACCTCTTGTCATTTAAACCATAAGCTAGCGAACTTTATAATTCATGAAAGCTCAGGATACTTGTGCGGAAACGCGAGCATTGGCAGCTCTCGTGAGATTAGAATCTAGTACAAAACATATCAACCTGCAGTACGTTTATTACCTACGCTTTTGTTCTGGATTCTAAAAGAAATTTACCACACAGCATTCATAGAATAGATAGCAATTATTTACTCTTTTATAGTATAGAAATAAGGATACCTTGAACGGTGGCCGACTGTGATCGCGTACCTAGCAGATCATTGAAAAAGAAACCATTAGTAAGAAACCATCGAAAAGAGATTGACATTTTATCAACATGCTATTTCCTGAAGGTGCTAACCATATGTATAACGTCCTATTCTGACGAGTGGGCGCAAAACTGTATAATAAACACTTGATGATGTCTTTATGACGATGTGTCTGCAGTTTTTTTATTAGTATTTTTAGATGTCTTTTCCTCGACTTTTGGGTTAGTTGTTAGAGTTTAAAGTTAGTTGTTTATAGAGGCAAATAAAATGTGTTCTCTTTGTTTTGTAGTATTTTGAGGGACTATTGTGTGTCGTCAGTAGGCCTATTCTGTTTTTCATAGCCTGTTGGGTACATCTTAATTCGTTGCCGTTTCCCACACTTGTTGTAGTAAGAGGGAACAAATTTGGAAACCTCCCTGAAAACTTACACATGTAGGCTACTGGTACAATTTGTCTCCGCTTACACTACAGTCAGGTTGACTATTGCCAAGATTCTTCTATAGGCACAATATTGCACTGAGAAAGCGATTTGTTAAATAGGAAAGACTGGTAGGCGTATAACGGTTATATACAGGGATTTGAAGCACATGCACACCAATCCGTGGTCGGTCTCGAGTGGAACCAGGTGGTGTATGACGTGTCTGAAGTCTTATGATTATGTTTCTGGGCTCATTTAAACGATACTAGCTGAGTACCCGGCCTTGCTCGGTGTAATCGGAAAGGGAAGGGTGGGTCGGAAGGAAATATGGTCAGCTTTATGCTGTGAGTGAAACATAACAATAGCAAATTTCAAAACAAAGAAACCTGCAAACAAATGAAACATTTTTTTTTAGATCGGAACAAATGGGTAGGTACTCATATGCTATTTGTAATACAGGACTCTTCGTAGACAACCTATTTTCTGGTTTGTGCATTTGGAGACAAAATAGATACAGAATGCCTGTGTCCAGTTCTTGCCATTTTTTGACGTGATAACGTTCGTTTTTGTTTCTATTATATTATTATAGCATCCTTCTCTCTGTCGGTCTTTCTGGTATCGTATACTTTTCTTGGCCATTCTTTGTGTCTCTATCAATTCCTCTCTACGTTCTGATTTTCTGTCTAAGTCAAGAAAAGAATTCCCTCAGTGGTGGAATCGAACTCTATTTTCGCCAATGGCAGGCGGGGATACTTACATTATCTCTCCACGCAAATTCTTTCCTCTGTCCACCTTGATTTCTTTTGCAGCTCTCTCTCTCTCTCTCTCTCTCTCTCTCTCTCTCTCTCTCTCTCTCTCTGCCCCCTCTGTCTCTCTCGCTATCTCTCTAACAGTAAACATCCCTTCTGTTTGCCCCCTTTCTCGCTCTCTCATTCTTTCAGTCCAAAAGAAGTCATCGCATATGGTCACATTTCTTTTTTTAGAGAGACGACAGAGGCTGTATGATGTTGTCGCGCAATTCTTTTATGCTATGCATAAAACTATCTTGATAGAACAACAGTTTAGAAAGAAAATACTACATTGTCATGTAGCAGACCAGAAAAGATGGAGAACTTTGTAATCCAAGGGGCGTAATGAAAACATACTTGCACCACGACATGTTTCTTTCAATTCTTTCCCTTGATTTGTTGTCGTCGTCGTCGTCACCGCCACGATCTGAGAATCGCTTCACTCCCAGCGAACGCATGCTTTGTGTACGGCCAAGTAAAGATATCTATTTGAGTAATTTCTTGATGGTTTATTCCATAGACAATATGTAGGTTTCGTAAACCGGCCCCTTAGCTGAGACCCGACGTTACCGTATAGTTAGAAGGCTCGTTAACATTGAACATTTCTTCAGATCCTCATTCCCTCTCCTGCTGGCAGTGGCAGAGTGAGCAACAATAAGTGTCATAGTCACAATAGGAAGCTGCTTCCATTCTGGGTGAGAAATATTGCTTATTGAAGCGGAGTTTAAACACTAACGAGGAAATTCATTTTTTTCTCAGTTGTATAGCAATTCTGAAGAGAACGGTACTTTGACCACGTCAGAACTGCTGGCTAAACGTCGTTTTAATTTGGTGGGAACGTAAGCATGTAAACAGACAGTTACGTAGATTTCATAATAATGAAGAGTGAACTGGAGAAGAAGTGGAACAGAAGGAAGCGGAAGAGAAATAGGACGAAGGCGAAGGACCCTGACCGGTGAAGAGCAAGAGGAAAAATGGGTAAAAATTTAGATTTTCAGGCGGTCACAAAGCTGGAGCAAGCATTGCTTCTTTTCCTTGTATTTGTATGTGCGCTACGCCCGTGGAAGAGGAGGAAGAAGAAAAGAAAGAGGGGGAAAGAGGGAGAAAATTTTAGGTAAATTGGCGATCTCTAGAAAGACCGGGCCTCCAGACCACAACAAAGTTTTACTTCCTCTGGGGGAAGGGCCGCGGGTGGGAAGAGGTTTCAGTCGCCTGGGGCATTGAGACAAGTTCTTATTTCTAGAGTTTCTAGCTCAGATCTCCCTGTGGGATCCTGATGAAAAAGACCAGAAGACGAGGCCAGTTTTGCACATATTTTTGCATCAATTTGCCCCCTGCATTCCCTTGTGTCCACCTCTTTTGGCGCTTCTTTTCATTTTCATTATATTTTTTCAATGTTTTTGAGATGGACAAAAACGGGTTCGGTATTGTCTCAGCAGGGACTTCCACGCATTCTGACCAATCCCTGCCCAGTTGCTAAGAAAATCCTTCACCTCAAGAATTCTGCTTCTATTAGTGGTAGGTAGCCAAGCCTGCCCCACCATTGCCTTTTAAACTCACAACTTTTTAACCAGGAACACAAAATCGTACAATACAAATAAGGTCTAAGCACCCACCAACGAGAGAAATCAGAAAGGGAGAGAATAGAGATCGAGATAGAGAAAAAGAAACACACACACACAGAGAGAGAGAGAGAGAGAGAGAGAGAGAGAGAGAGAGAGAGAGAGAGAGAGAGAAAGAGACAAGAAAACCAAAGTCACTCACAATCTCACATAGCCACAAAGGAACACAAACGCAGAAACAACATAATTATGTTGTTTCTCTCTCTCTTCAAAGAGTTCATTGTATCTGTATGTACTGGTAGGCCAAGAAGGAACCAGAATCACCGTCCATATCTCTTTTCTTTTACACCCCCCAAAGGAACATCGTAGGTTTATACCCTCTTTACTCCTCTCAAAGCCTCTTCCTTGCCCTCTTCAGTCCACCCCCAACACATACTGACACCGATAGATATCTCTTACTCAAAGCACAGAGCTCTCGTTTTCGAAACCTCTCAATCTTCTTCACCCAGAACGACCAAAGCTCCTTCTCCCAAAGTAGTAAATTGCTCTGTTCTCGAGGGAGCAAATGGCCCAAATTTACTGACCACTCGGACCACTTCTTGTCAACCTTTTGTGATTACTAATCCCATAGCTTGCCGTCTCGGGCCTTATAAAAAGCAGGGTCTTGTCATAAACAAAAATCCTTCTTCTCACGCCTTGTTTTTTAGATTATATCTTCGCCAAGATAGATTTGGTAGCAACTTTTCATTCTTTTTACTAGGCTATCTAGGAGACCTATAGATATAATATTGAATATTTGTACGCCTTAACTTGTAGAAAGTTTTAATTATGCTCATGGCCGAGAGAATTATTTGCATAAGATAGCATCATAGGTATTATTAATTTAGTAACACCTTTATCGGAAGCACAGTGTATTACATCTAGCCTACATTGTATTATTGTTATACACTCCTTTTCTAAACTAACAATAGTTTACACTTACAGCAAGGCTGCCATATTCACAGGAAGAAAATGTCACTCAGTCAAATTAAAAATACAGTTTGAGTCTTGTTTCCAATTTAAAAAAAAATTAAACTTAAAAGGGTTTAAGATATCATTTTGGCATTGTTATATCTGCCTCATCATCACCAGCATCAGTAGTAGGCCTACAACTACAACGAGACAATAAGAAGAACAAGACCCACAACAATGATGATAATAATAGACAGAGTGAAGATAACGACTGGTATTATTAGTATTAAGCTACTTATTAGCATGATTTTAGGTACCCCCCCTCCCCCCACACAAATAAGGAACGACATCTACAACGAAAGAATGATATATGCAACAACAACAAAACAATCGAAATTTTGCCTCCATGGTGTCCAAGCCAAAACAGCAGTGTAGCCTACAGCCGGCTACATACTCGTAACACAGGGCAAGACGCTTTAAACCAGGATCAACACAAACGGCCTTGCGCTTGTACATCATTCGTCTCTAAAGATACTTTGTTTTTTTCGGAAATTTCTTTTTGACAGTCACGGAAACTCTGGCATGAGAATTCACCGAAATGTAATTTCCTATCCCTGTCTCGATAAATCTTACTGCACCCGAGGCACTGCATTTTTTTTGAGGTCATGAACTCTCGTTGGAAAAGAACGCAGAAGCGGGGCTGACGGCGGACAGTTCTTGTTCAGTACAGACACCGAGATGTCCCCAGCACAACAGTTGACGTGGGTAGCAATCCGAGCGAATTATCCGTCCATTTCAATCGTTTAGGCGTAGCGTCCACTGACCTGTTTTGTCAGTTGCAGGCCAGGCTCATTTGTATATGCTGACCTGTTTTGTCAGTTGCAGGCCAGGTTCATCTGTATAATATATACAAGTGAGCCAGGCCTGCAACGGACTAAACAGGTCAGTGGACGCTCCGTCTTAAAGAGAATATAGAACCGAAGTTGAAGTCTTTTGTATAATGGGTAATCTCGTCCTTCACCTATCACGCAGAAGACCCGAACTCGATTCGCACTTGGGGACGAGCATTTGCGTATTTCTTTCTGGAATTCTTCCCTCTCAGCCCGGGTTAGCCCTGACAGGCAGGGTCGAAGTATGAAGTTAGTTGTTTATAGTAAAGAGGCACCAGCTTCTTTGGCTGTTTTAGCCTAAAGGGTCAAAGTAGCCTTTATATGACCATACAGTGTTGCAAGAGACGAAAAACTAAAACCAAACCAAATTAGAACAAAACCAAAATTGAAGTCTAAACGAAACAATGACCATATTTTTCGTCAAATTCAGACTCCTCTTCCTTCATTTCAAGACTACTATGACTATGGAAGTTATCATCTTGATACTAGTTATCTTTTTCTAGCTCATTTCCATAAGAGTGCCGGTCAGTTTTCTAGAGAGTTATAAGTTGGATCTTTGACTGTTTTCTGAACATGAAATCAGTAATTAAATCTAAAGTTTGGAGTTGGGTAGTTCTCGGAGTGAAAAAAAGACCAGCTCTAACAGAAAAAAAATGTGTCCTTGAATCTTCGGTTTCACAAATACCCACACCATTTATCCGGATTTCTCTCCAAGGAGCCATGTCCCAGCCTTCCAAAACAGGGCATGCTTCTGGCGCTGGGATCTGTTATTCAATGTATTGAGTCCTGACAGCGCAATCTCGTTATCTTAGTGATCTTTGACCTCGAACGCAGAATGAAATTCTGTCATAATTTCTATAGAAGCCAAGGCCCGTGAACTCTTGCTGTTCTAGACGGGTTCATAAATTTGATGAGTTGTTGAAAGACAATATTTGGAGCAGAAATTGTGGTTATAGATATTGTCATATTTCTGACGCCGGAAACTTGAGATATAGGCATATATGGGCATCTTTGTCAAATCGTGCGAACACAGCAATCAGGATTTTACACGCCCGATGTATTATGGTTCACAAAGACGTTTTTTCGAGAACTCAATACTAGGACTGAGCTTTCTTTTTCAATCTCGGACACCCTATTCTTAGAAGCCTATAGGGTTATTGCGACTACTATAGATACTTTATCTTGTCTCAGTTTATTGGCTTTGCACCCACCAAGAACCTTTCCACGCTCAGAACTTAAGTACGGTAGGTCTACCATTTTTCCCCCGGACAAATTGGTCTTGGAGAGAGGAAGATAATACAGGTTCAGCTGACCCCAGGAATGACGGAAAGACAAGCTTAAAAGTTAAACCGCAGCAAACTTTCAATTCTCTTTCTTCTCCACAGGACTGTGTTGCTTATGAGTATCTTAAGCTTTTGATTTTACGCACCCATCAATCCGTCTGAAAACTGAGCAAGGAAAAAACATTTGTATCCACCAAGACTTTAGAACTATTGTCGTCTGGGAGATTTAAATCCCGTATGGCCGAGCGTCCACTGACATGTTTTGTCAGTTGCAGGCCAGCTCATGTGTATATATCGTATAGATGAGCCTGGCCCGCAACTGACAAAACAAGTCAGCGAACGCTCGGCCTAAGGGTAATCTCAAATTTGATTTTGGTTTGGTTACCAGTTTTACGTCCCCCTGGAACACTGTAAAGTCATTTAAGAGATGAGCTACTTCGACACTGCCTGTCGGGGCAGACCCAGCATAAAAAACGCAGATCGTCTTCGACCAGGAACGAACTTGGGTGTTCCTCATGATAGCGAAGAGTCTAACCATTATACCAAAACACCGGTTCTCGAACTTAGTTTGTTTGGGTATGAGAGCCTTTTATAGGCCTACATCCAGTTCCGTACCAGAGACGGTGGGTCTAGAATTGGAGTTGTCTTGTTTTTTGTAACAACATGTATCAAATGACATTGAAAGGTTACAAGAAAGGGAATCCAACAAGTAAATAATGATATACAGGCTGAAGCAAAAAAAAAAAAAAAGAAGATTGAGCACGTTTGTGGGGAGGGTAGATATCTAAATCATACTAAATGCAAAACTAATGAAAAATGAAAAGGACAACTTTATTCATCACCGTAGGAAAATTTGTTTACAATGGTGTGCACGTATATATATATATGGGCAAATAAAATATTCTAACAATACAAACAATATGTATACATGGAAGAGAACATTGAAAACGTGATTATATCGTCCTTCACGTTCACTCTTAACAATTGCTCGCACGCCACTGCTGGTCGCCACTGAGCAGCCCCTGTCTGAGCAGGGGTTAGCGTGTTTTGCTCATGGACACGTCAGTGGTCACCAATAATTAAAAGCTGTTGTCGTCCAACATTGCTTGACATACTTCGTGAATCCGAGTTCACTAACCACTCGACATTTGAGCCCCACAAGGCTCTTACAGTCACGAGAAAAGCTGAAGATACAGGAACTACTACAACCGGCTTCTGTGGGCGTGGTGTAATGGTTAGACTCTTCGCCTGTCATGCAGACGACCCGACTTCAATACATGCACCACGCGCGAATGAGCATTTGCGATTTTCTGCTGGGATTCGTCCCTATAAGCCGGGTTTGGCTATGAAAAACAGGATGGAAGTATCCCGTCTCTTAATTAATGACCTTACAATGTTGCAAGGGACGTAAAGTAACCAAATCAAACTATTATTAGCCTACAGTATGCAGGCTACTTAGATAGTAATGTGTATGGCTGATGAGAAAGTTGACGCAGTCATAGTGTTAATGTCAAGCGCGATCTGCCGATCTGCGCGATCTTAAGATCGCGCAGAACCATCTGCCGATCCGCAGAAAGCGCGCCCATCTCGAGATGGGCGCGCTATCTGCCGATCATTTTGAAACACACACATA
>JAUKPP010155399.1:0-21417 GCA_032273245.1 Phyllaplysia taylori
GAGAGAGAGAGAGAGAGAGAGAGAGAGAGAGAGAGAGAGAGAGAGAGAGAGAGAGAGAGAGAGAGAGAGAAAGACTACCATTACTCTTTTATATTGGAGTGATTGCTTAGGCAAGAAACAGACGTCTATGATAACGTATGAAGAGCATATCATTGAAAAGCCTCTTTAGTTATCTCTATATGAACCTCTAGGTTAACCTGACACATACTGTCTCACTATCTCAGTGGCCTTGTTGTTAAGGTGGGTTACGCTGCTGGCTTCATCAAGCCTAAGATGAAAAAAGAATAATATGGGAATATGGAACTTGATTGACTCTCTTGTCAAGTGCCTTAAGTTAAGAGAACAGTGTACAGGACACTGTGACTTGGGTGGTTGGTGAGGGGGGGGGGGGGGGGGCATTAAGGTAGTGTTATACCGTATGATCCATGTTTGGCAGCTTGTTCACTTTTCAAAGCAGCATAGCAGGTAATATAATCCTAGATAGCCAAAGAAACATTTCAACCTAAACAAACAAATTAACAAATAGACAAACAAACAAACAGGCAAATAAAGAAACATACTATTCCACTCTGTCCAGGTGACTGCTGGCTCTTGGCAGCTGTTGCCTCTTTGACCTGCAACCAGAAAATCTTCAACTGGGTAGTGGACAACACCCAGAACTTCACTGATGGCTACTGCGGCCTCTTCAAGTAAGTCAACCCATATATGATATAATTTGCCAACTGTATTTATTGTGATCTCTTGTACCTTTTCAGTAAAGGGAGGCAGAGGTAGAGGGAATTAGCGTTTCAACTTCTTATACATCTTAATTTAAGTTATCTTCTTTGTGTTGCGGCAAAGTAAGATCCCAGTCAGGAAAACTACATAAATGGATATATATTCCACCATTCTCCCCTCCCTTTTACCCCTCCCCTCCCCCTCCCTTCTCCCGTCCCCTTCCTTTCCATCCCCTACATTTGGGAATACAACAACTCCAGACTCTAAATCCAACAGCATCAGTCGACCAACAACAGCAGCAAGAACTGCTAAGTCCTACTCTAGAGCCTTGAAAAAAATAGATAATGACAATGCCTTGGAAGCGTGAAAAAACCCATCTCAATACATTTTGTAATGAAATAAGCATAATACGAGCAGTGATGGGAAGATTTGATTTTCAATAGTTCAACCCCTTACTCAGCTGTTTTGGTAGAGAAACCCAGGGTTAATTTTGTTTCAGTACATTTAGAAGCAGATCTGTTTCCTCCTCTCCGGGAGATCCTGCTGTTCTTACTATTTTTATCGAGTTTGGGACAGCTCTATTAGGTTTCTATTTTTTAAGCCTCATTTTTGCCTTCCCTTTAGGTTCAACTTCTGGCACCAGGGTGACTGGCAGGAAGTGGTTGTGGACGACCGACTGCCCACCTACAGGGGTCAGCTGGTCTTCATGCACTCCACTGAGAAGAACGAGTTCTGGAGCGCCCTGCTGGAGAAAGCTTATGCCAAGTGAGTCCAGCTGCAATTTGTATGTTTGAGAAAGAGATATAATATGTACCTTGTGAACTCATGGCTGTCTTGCAATATTTTCAAATTTTCTTTGGTGAATATGGTGCCTTTTTGGTTTTAGAAAGTGAGTTGTCATATTTTCAACTAAGGAAAATTTGGAGACAGTACAAGACAGTACATAGCTCAGGATGTGTAGCCCATTTGAGGGTTATGATTAATTTTCCTTTTCATTATTGCTGAGCACCTGACCCCTTGCTAATGTTGTGTTGAAACAACACGGAAAATGGAAGTTTAGGTACATGCATGTATGTATGTGTGTCTGGGTTTGCTTATGCCTGTAAGATGTAATTACTATGATGTCACAGAAAATTTCTTCTGAAAGAGATCAATAAAACGTTATCTGATCTTATTGCCCAGGTTGATGGGCTCCTATGAATCCCTGAAGGGCGGCAGCACAAGCGAGGCTATGGAGGACTTCACTGGTGGTGTGACCGAGATGTTTGACCTGCAGAGCTCTCCACCCAACCTTCTGAACATCATGACCAAGGCCTGCGACCGCGGCTCCCTCATGGGCTGCTCCATTGATGTATGAACTGATTGTGGTTGTGTTTTTAGGTCTGGAGAGGGACAGAGAGGGAGATGGGGGAGAGATATTAAGAGGCAGTGAGACTGAAATAAAACAAATTGATCATTTAACGATTTTATGGTGCGCATCTAAGCACCAAAAGTGAGGCTGAAAGCTGAAAAAACAGCTTAGAAATGAGAAAAACCTTCTGTAAGTTCTGATCAGTTTGTTTGATCAAGATTTTGAGACAAGAAGAGGCTTGATATCCTAACATACATGTATATTGAAATTATTCAGAACAAATTATAGTTAGGTTCTACAATGGAAAGAAAAATTGACTTTGAAGCATTGAAATTGATTTTGCAGGGCTCTTCTTTAATTTTTACACATTTTTCTGTTTGTAACTGAAAAGGAAATACAATGTTTAGTATAATATATGCAAGAGCAGATGTATACTTTTCCTTTGTATCTACTAGAAGGGCAATGATTATAAGAATGTTTTTTGTACTTTCAGGCTGACCCTAACCAAGTTGAGGCAGAGTTGTCCAATGGACTCATCATGGGGCACGCTTACAGTGTGACCAGCGTCAAACTGGTAGGTGCACACACGAACCATTATGCAGAGTCAGGTGTTCATTTTCTCATTGTTTTTTAGCTACAGAAGAAGGATGTGTTTTTTTTATTTCATTAATTTAAATTAGGAGGTCTTCTCTTTTTTATGGCTTACAGCATCGCAAGGAATGTTGAACCAAAAACCAACCAACCATCATTATGAAGTATGACAAGTTGAGCCATTACACTTAATTTAATTCATTATCTTTAAGATGCTCACTTGAGTACATTGAACTTGAATTTATCTTTGTTCTTTTGAATACTTGCAACTTCAAATAATTTTCTTGTCTTCACCAGGCTGACATTCAGACGGCCCGCATGCAAGGACAAATCCCTATGGTCAGGATTCGAAACCCGTGGGGAAATGGTTCTGAATGGACAGGTGCCTGGAGTGATGGGTAAGTCCCAGTGTTGTGAGACACTCATTGAGCTTTGATGGTGGTCTCGCTGTTCACAGATGGCATCTTATGGTGGATTACAATAAGGCTTCATTTTATAGGCATATAAATGCAAAAATGTCAAAATTGAATTCTTAATATAGCCTAATGAAGGGCTCTTTTGCTTTTATTTCTATGTTGGTCATAAAAAAAAAGAATAAAAAGAAAGAGGATAGTTTGAAGATATCTGCTTTTGAAAGTGTAAATATAGGGGATGCATAATTTGAAAAACAGTTTTTGGTTCTTCTGAAAAGTCAGCAAATGCAAGATACACATTTTGAAAAAATAATTCAAAGCTTATGATTCTTTTGTGGTATTTGCCATTCTCCTATCAGTTCCAAGTAAAATGATTAATTTTTATGGTTGATCTGCTTTTGTGGCTTGGTAGTCTAGTGTTTAGACCAGGTATTTCAATGAATATATTTTCCACTTTTCAGCTCAAGGGAATGGTCTCTGCTGTCAGATGATGAGAAGGAAGAGCTGGGACTGAACTTTGAAGATGACGGAGAATTCTGGTAAAATATAACATGAAAAAAATATGATTTTGATTACTTCTCACACATTTAGGAATGTATTTGTTCTCTCTGTGATTTAATGTTAAACCATTACATGGAGCTCAACAATAAGATATAATAGGCAATGACAGAAGCTATGTATAGAATACATAATGATATTGTTAAAAATGCATTCAGCTAAATCTATGGTTACCGTTATGAAAGTAAGTTTGAGCTATGTTGTTGTAGGTTTTTGGCTTTAACACAGTAAGATCACTCAAGAGGTGCCCTGCTTTTATCTTGCCTGTCAAAGCCCAATTAGGTTGAGATGGACAAATCCCAACTGTTGTTTTGGATAGGGCTGTATTCCATAAAGTTCCAAATATGGGATATCCTTGCAGTGTGGTATGGCATCCAAATATTTATTCATTTTCCATCCACAAACGGATGAAACAAAACATGAAGTTACACACCAAACTCAGAAACATCAAATTATTCACATTGAAACATCAAATTATTCATATTTAAACATCAAATTATTCATATTCAAACATCAAATTTTTCATATTCAATCATCAAATTCTTCATATTCAATCATCAAATTATTCATATTCAAACATCAAATTCTTCATATTCAAACATCAAATTATTCATATTCAAACATCAAATTCTTCATATTCAGGATGTCCTTCCAAGACTTCACCTCCAACTTCCAAAAGCTTGAGATCTGCAACTTGGGTCCCGACTCCCTGGACGAGGAAGATTTGTCCAACAAGAAGAAGTGGGAATGCCACAAGGAACACGGCCAGTGGATCCGACCTGTCAGCACTGGAGGATGCAGGAACTACATAGGTCTCTTAGCTTTCTTCGTTTGGTTTTTGGCTTAACGTCCCTTGCGACACTGTAAGGTAATTTTTAGGGGAATGGCTACTTCAACCGTGCCTGTCAGGGCAACTGGGACTGATGGGGATGAATCCTCTCAGAAAAACACAGATGTTCGTTCACATGTGGGATCGAATCAAGTCTTTTGATTTAAACCACATTTCTTCTTCCTGAGCAACAGCTTTAGTAAATTAGGACAGGAATGTTGTTTTTCCGTTGTTTGTTTCACATTATTCTCATTATTCTGAAGAAATTTATTTTAAGATCTGCTGTTTTCCCCAGCACTTTTATTGTTTATCTTTCTATTTGTTGTGTCTATCAACTGCCTATTTGTTTGCAGATGCAACTTATTAAATTTTCCGTTATATTCACAAAATCCAGCGGTATCACTTCTTTGTATTTTAAACATTCTTTCAAGGTGTTGCATCTGTTTACCAACTTTTTGTTTGCAGAATTAACTTAATAAAGTTTCAGTTATTTTCACAAGAGCTTACTGGCATTGGTATCCCTGATTTATATCTTGAGAAATGTATGGAAATATATTTTGTTATGCCTTACTGTTCTCAAGTCAAGTGGGAGAGGTTGCTGCAGATTAGAAAGTTTTCATGTGGAGCATTGAAAGTAAAAATTGATATCCTTGAGGATTTTGTATACCTCCACAGATACCTTCTGGACGAACCCTCAGTTCCGAATGACCTTGACTGACCCAGATGACGACGACGAGGAAGAATCGTGTACAGCACTGGTCGCTGTGTTGCAGAAGGACAGACGCAAGAAGAGGAAAGAGGGCTTGGACCTCTTGACCATCGGTTATGTCATCTACAAGGTGAGGGAACACACAAAGAAAAACTTTCAGCATTTTTGATAACTCTTTCTAAGACCTGTATTATGTTTGCTTTGATTTAGTTTTTGTTTTACGCCCCTTGTAATACTGTAAAGTCATTTTAGAGGTGGGCTAATCGACTCTGCTTGTTAACGCCAACTCGAACTGGGAGGGATACAGTATCTTACCTGAAAGATGGAGATGCTTGTCTGATGTGGGGAACTCGAGCCCTCTGCATGGTAGGCGAATGGCCTAACCATTACACCACATATACCGATATTCATTATGTTTCAATAAACACAATGCAAGCAATTGTAGAATCGCTTTATGTAGCAAGATGCAAGATTTCACAAAATAGCAGATATTCTTAAATACCCTTTGATGAAAGGTACACATACAAGGTTTTTAAACCCCTGTTTCCCATATCTGTATTTGCTACTTGTAATCCATTGACTGATTATATGGTGTTGGAGGCCTCTCTCATCTGGTCGAAGCTATTCTGTGTTTTAATGAATGAGCATAAATTGTATTTTCCATAAGGATGTTTTAAATTGTTTTTGGACCCATGTGTTCCATAGCTTGAAGATCCTGACGTTGGACCCCTGGACATGAACTTCTTCAAGTACAACGCGTCAGTGGCAAAGTCGCCCACATTCATCAACATGCGTGAAGTGTGCGGCCGCCACAAGCTGCCCCCTGGCACATACGCCATTGTGCCGTCAACCTTTGAACCACAGTACGAGGGTGACTTCCTGCTGAGAATCTTCACAGAGAAGGCCAACGTCTCAGGGTAAGGGAGAGTCCAGGGTTTTTTGCGATATGGATTATTATTATTATTTCTTATGTAATGGCTGTCTGTAGTATAACTTGTTATGGGTCCTTACATATGAATCATTGAAGTAGGAACAGCCAAAACGGCTGGCGACTACATAAAATAAGAACTCAAAGCTAGCCAGCAATTGAAATAGGAACTTTTGAAAAGCCCAAAATTTTACTTGTCTTTTTATAAATATTTCCAGTTCTTATTTCATTGCTTAGCAGTTTAATAAATGTTACACCTGTGACAAGAATAAGTGAATCAGTGATGGCGGTCAGCACCACTTGTGGAACCTTTCTTCATGTCCTTCTGGTAGTGTCTTCTCCATGTTTTCCTCCCTAGCACTTCCCGTGACTCAAGTTCAGAATCAAGTGTATCACAAGCTCTCCATACTTTTATGATTAAGGCTTTTAATCTGTCATGTACTTTATGTTTTTCAGGGAAATTGACGAGAAAACAAGCTATGAGGAAGAAACTGTGAGTAGTTTATCTGAGCGTTATGTAGATCATTGTCAATGCTTTTTATCTAACATTCCCACAGCCACAGAGTTCTTTACAGTGCTGTTCAGCCAAAGTCCTGGTTTTGATATTGTTTTCAATCTTATCATTTTCATCCCCAGCTTATTTTTGTCCTCAATCTTATCATTTTCATCCCCAGCTTATGTGCCTTCCCCAGCTGTGTTTTGCCAAGCCATATCTGTCAGATCACATTTGTCAGACCTTATTTGTTCCACCGTACTTGTCTCCTCCATATTTGTCTAGAGTGTTCCGCCAAGGATCAGTCATTGTTCATTCTATTCAGTTTCATTTTTATTAAGTTGACTACTTGTGCAATGCTTTATGTCATGACATTTTGTGTAAATTTTTTTAAATTCACGAATGTTCACACTAAAAGCCTGTAGTTATGCTCACATATTGTTATGCAATATATCACTCACATTATTATCTTTCCTTTTCAGGCATCATCACAAATCTATATCTTTGCTTCTGTAATGCTTGGGTCATAAAGATATCATGTTCATATAAAAACTAACTACCGTATGTAAACCATATTTCACCTTAGGGTCCAGCTTAAATATAGTGGATTTTGGGAAATGAGACTGTAAATGAGGGCAAAGGGTTTGCTTGACTGCTGGAAAGCTGGGATGGGCATCCTCCAGACTTTTATTGAGTTCAGGATATTTTTTTTTATACCCGTAAGGGCAAAAATCCTGAGAAGTTATAACATGTATAATACTACTTGATTCAATGGTTGGCTTTTGGCTCTAATGCCAAGGCTCAGGATGATTTTCAACCAGCTGTGCCCATTCCTGGTGAGCTTGTCGCACAGTTGTTGGGATTTTGAGATTAGGTCGTTGTTAGAGGGAATAATGAAGGGAAAAGAGTTGGGAAATTTCCTGAGTTTTAAGAAGGAAGATGAGATTGAAGAAGGGGGACGACAGAGAAAAAATTCTGAAAGGGTTAAATGATGGCAGGATTAATTTACTAGATGCTCTTCTATTGATAACAATGGCAAGAATGATCATAGAATTACGTGCATACAGGTTATCTGAGCGTACATTATGGGTTCGTTCACTGTCAGCATTGACTTTCATTAAGATTGTGCTTTCATTTTTGCAAACAGCTACTCAATGCAATGCATTTTACATAATGAGAATTAAAGACTCCATGAAAATTGTGCTTTCGTTTTTCCGAAGAAGTTCTTTGTTGCATTTTACATTTACTGAGAATACAAATTTATGAGCATCAATTTATGATTTATTTATTTAACAATTCCAACTATTGCTTTTGGCAACTCCATGTACACATGCATATGCTACTTCTAATCACGCGTAACAGCTTTGAAATCACACCTTTTACTTTGTCTATCCATTTGTTTTTCAATGTTCCACACCATTTATGAACAATTTCCTCTGATTTCTGTGACCACAACCATAGCCATTTGTTGATGTATTTGTACCACTTGTTTAGTTGAGGCAAGCTCCGCAACGCATACCCCAGAGGCCTGTGGGAGTAAGTTGCTTGAACCTGCTTGACGTTTTTCGTTTGATGCCCGATGTGTTTTATCCCAATCTCTATCATTTGTTCCATCGGTGTTCATACTTTATTATGATCTATAAGAAAAGAAAAGAAATCCTTTGTAAAAATTTGCATGATTGTAATGAATGCTCAAAGATTTGTTAACTGTTTGTAAAAGATTCCCTGTAAGAATTTTTTATTTTTTTATTTTTTGGTGTGAAAATGTGGAGCTGTTCAATGCATGTTTTTGCCTGGATGTTTAATCGTTGGTGTATGTCTGCACATCCAATAGTGTTGACGCTGTGGGTTTCTTTTTTTTCCACATTTCTATGATTTCTTGAGCCAGAGGGCAGATGTCGGCTTTTTTCAATATTCTGGGTTTGAGGGTTTTAAAAGCGCACTTTGGCAGGAAACTTGCACATTCCCTCTCTCCATCTGGTGTAAATTTTAAAAGACAGTGCATTAAGAGAAATGTGTGGAGCAAAGATCCAATGGAGGTCAGGCTCACTGACCCAATCTAACTTTCTATGACATAATAATAACAATAGATTGCATTTACATAGTGCATATCCCCAGTGGAAAGCAGGCTCTATGCTCTTTACAATCATTATTACCCAGGCAGACCAACTCATTCAGAAACCTTCACAACTTCCTGGGAAGCGTAGATCTGATGTGTTGGAAAAAACATACCTATGATTTATGCATTTAAATGATAGTCACTAGGATGTCATTACCATCTGTCGTGTGAAGACAATTAAGCCTGACTTTAAAACTGAGTATTGAATTTCGATGAGGATCTGGCCACAGCAGCTTAATTCTTAAATAACATGTGTTTATTTGGCAATGGGGAAGGACAATTGGAGACAACACTTGGATGCAGACTAAAGTTAATGGCCCATACTACTACACCAAGAGGAGCATGAATGTGTGAAACTCATACGATGTCTGTGTTGTATCTGCCCAATAACCTGATGTCCTGAATGGTTTGAGTGGAATCAAGACTACAACAACATGCAAGGCATGCTCATCACCAGTAATCTCACTTCAAGCTGTTTCATTGTATTTTTGTATCATTTATTCTGTGAATGGCTCTAGATGTGTGAGTGAGAGGGTCTGATCTGTGCAGTTTTTTTAAAAAGAAAATATGATCAGAATCTATATTTTTGTGTGATTTACATAGTCCTCAGAACTTACCTATAAGGTGAAATGTATTCAGTGATGAAGTCATGTTCCACAGGAGCGGCAGACTCTCTGTCCATGGGGATTCTTAGTAGATTGTAGCTTGATACTTTCCTTGATACTTTCCGGGATTGTTCAGCACTGCTAGATGTCAAGAGGTCTCAGAGATTGCTTTTGATAGTCTTTGCTGGAAGATCAGTGTGGTGTTGTTGGTGGTGGAATGAAGTTCCATTCCATTGGTTTTCTTCTCTGAGGCTTTTTTTTCACAACCAAGTGTGCTTCTTGTTCTGTGTGAGTCAAAGTAAATGCCAGTTTGGTTACAACAGCCGATGAACTTTTCTATGTCCAGTCAATTTCATTTGATCATCTTGATGGTTTGTACCTATAATTGTGATTCTGCATGAGGTTTTTCTTTAACTTGTGAAAGGTTGCTATTGTAATTTATTTTTATAATGCGTGAAGTCTGTTTTACTAACTTACTTCATCACATGGATATTGCATGGAGCCATCAGTGAAATCTTTCATAGCTGCGAGGTGTCTGGTCAGAAAGTCATATGAGATGACCCCAATGTCCATCCAGACATGGCACTATCTTCCTCTTTGATCCAATGGCACTGTCCAATTTGAGCCTCTTCCGCATTCATTTGGTCCCTTAATTTTTTATATTTTTTTTTGTATTTGGGACAAGGAGCAAAGCAGACAGTATTTGCAGACTTGCAGTGTTTTGGTTCCCCACAGTGGCGTATAAATTTCCATTATCAGGTTCATCCTGTGTCTCCTCTCTCGCTCTTTTCGTTGGAATCAGTTGGATTAACTTTTCTGTTTTTGCGGAGCTCTAGCAAACTGTGAGACTATACATGTATATTTTAATTCTTGAGGACAAGTTCTCAAGGTAAATTTACTCTGATAAATTCAATGAAATGTTAATGTCTATGTAGAAATTAATTTCCTCAACCTCATAAACCCCACTAAAAATGTAATGTTTGGAGAGTGTTTTGGTGGTAAATAACAAAAAGTAACTATGAAATTTGACACAGTAACTAACAAAAGTAATTGCGAAGTTTGTTATGGTAAATAACAAAAGTAATTGTCCAGTTTGTCTTGTGAAAATTCTGTGCAGATGCTGCATGGACTAAAAGCTAACCATGTTCATGTATTAGATCCTTGATAGTTGAGCTTCTAAGTGACAGTAATTTGCATCACATTACATAGCCTACATAACATAGCAATTGATTTATTCAACAAGCATTTTGCTATGGGGTAAACCCATTTTTATTTTTTTTAATGCATAATTGTTTCTTGCCTAACAACTGCTGTGAGAAAAATGTATCTTAAAAACAAAGAAAAAGCACAGGACTACATTGATGTAATTCAGGTTTATTTCTATGTTTAAAAATTCTATCTTGTACAAAAATCACAAAATTTGAAAATATTTGTGAACATGAAGAATTTCACGCCTCTGGACTGTACTGTACATCGTAGTACATGGCAAAAATATAAGGAGTTAGGCTAAAGAACTGATCGGATTGTATAGATGTTTTGCATTTGTTTTTCCTGGCCGGGGGCGAGGATGCAGGTGTATCTGCCAGCCAAGCAGCTCCAGCCTATAGCGCGCCGCCTCCGCCGCCTCCACCCAAGGTAGAGCTGGATGCCCCCATCTCATGTGTTGCCCCGTTGACGTTAACATCCTCTCCCTCCCAATAAACAGTTTTACCTTTCCTGTGGAAAAAACTCACTTTCAATGACTCACAGAGTGTTTATTATGGGAGAAAAGTTTTTGAAGTGTTTTTCAAATGTCCAAATAACATACTGTTAAAGAGTTGGCTCCTCCTAACGTTGATTAGGCAGTATCCTATGAATTCCTTTCCAAATACACTAACAATGTTCTCCTAATATTGAAGTCATTATCCTCTAAATTCTTTCCCAAATAACAATAATTTTCTGATTTTGAAGTCAGTATCCTCTGAAGTAAACTTCATTCTCAGATAGCACTGTGTCTTGCCCGTGACTCCCACTTGTTCCCGTTACATTTTTTATCACTGAGTGATTCTTGAAATAGAATTTTAAATTCCCAATAACACAATACCAGTTTATTTGTAAGTCTCCCTTCATATTAACTCCTCCAAGATGCCCCGGGAAATTTTTCTTTCCGTCAAGTGTTGAAGATTGTAACACTCCTCCCCTCCTCCCAGTGGATACCCAGCTAACCATAACCTGCGACCGATTAATTATTATCAATACATTTGTGACAAGATGAAAAATCAGTTCTTCGTCATGTGACATTTTGGTACTCCTGCCCTCTAGTAGTGATCATGTGACATTCTTTTCATTTGAAAAAAACATTTTGTGTAATAATACCAGTAATAATACCAGTACCACATAATATGTTTTGTAACAATACTAGCCAGTTTTGCAGTTATGGTAACATTAACAGTAGTTCAAACTGTTCCCTTGCAATTATTAAATTTGTTCCCTTACTGAAAAGATTAGAAAACCTTGAAAACTATCCTGTCTCTTGTTAGGAGGGACAAAAACCTGACCATTATCCTATATTGTCAGTAGTCCATTACCTCGAATGTCTTTTAAAACTCGACATCCTCACTAAATCCAAGCTGCCCAGTTAATAATAATAATATATAGCATTTTTATTGCGCATTTCCATTTTCTAAAAAATGCTCAATGCGCATTACATGATGATCGCATTTACAAAACTGCAGTTGCCTTGGATTAGCGCTCATCCATGCCTGTGTTTCTTCCCGCTGTAGGCCAGAAATGTCAAACAGAAGAGGAGAGTAAGTTGAAAACCCTCAGCCCAGTCTTTTACCTGACCTGTTTTGTGACAGTGGTTGGTCATTGTGTTCCTGGTGTCATTTGATACTAATGTGTTAAGTCACTGTCTTGGTGATTCATGTCACTTTGTGAACTTGGTGGACCTGATGCCTCATGTGTGCAAGTCTCCTATTTCCTTTACTCTGGATTAACTTGAATGTTCTGTTTTGTGTTACTTTTGTTTCCTTTTGAGTTTTTGCGAGATTTTATTCTTAAAGTTGTTTTGACAGATGCATCGGAAATGCATTTTTTGTTTATCAGGGCTCCAGCTGGATGATTTAAAATTTTTTTTTTTACTTCTGTTGGTGGAAAATTTGGAAGGATTGAGTCTTGATGGTTGTGTTGGTTGGCATGATGGAATAACAAGTCTAAACAGTGAGGGCTGCTGCAGTGTCATAACCAGTGATGTTTCTAACAAAACTAGTGTAGCATATCTTTTTCTAATGGTTCTGAGAACCTCAGTTCAGTTGAGTTTATGTTACAGAATCTTTGGTTCTTTTTCAGTTGGCATATAATTATATATTTATGTGTATTTCTGTGTGTGTGTGTTGATGTGTAGGCAGGAGAGAACGCTGATCACAGCTTTCTGGTACACAAGGTTAGTTTAGTGTTCATGCATTTATCCGTGAGGCTTTCGATGATGTTCTAGACAAGTTCAGTGGTGAGACTGCCTGTGCATGTTGCTGCTGAAACATGGCGTCCTCCTATTTCCTGAGGAACAGTTGTGTTTTCAAGACAAGATAAGTTTGGCAGCAGCAAGGATGACAGCACTACTCGTGCTGCAAGACACTGGGGATTTTGTTGTTAGAGAAATAGCAAATGTCTCATCAGAGGACATGCATTCACACAGAACTGCTCTGATTATCTATTTGTGTGAGTGGGTGTGCATTTCATCAGTGCTCATGTACAAATATCACCAAACATTGTCCATGATAACTCATGTGTAGACAAACACGGGGCTTTCACTAGATAAAAAATGTGTGGTCCATTCATAGAAGAAAGGAACTTGTGTTTTATTGTCTATATGTAATGAGCATCACTCCATTTGTACAGACAAAAGCCCTCTAGAGGTTGCTGAATTTCTTTTGTCATAAATTGGAGCTTGCATTGTAAAATGCTTTGCATCATAAAGTTTTTTTTTCAATTTTTTTCCCCCAGCAAAATGTTTCTTTCATAAATGAAAGGTATTCACCCAGTTGGCTCACTACATTTAAAATAAAAAGAAACGCATGTTTACAGTAAGCTCAAACAGGCAAAACTGACAGAAGCTTTTCAAATTGAAACATCAAGAGGCTGCAGAGAGAGGAAGCTTTCTTCTCTAGGTGTTTGGGGGCTCGCTTTGATAAATAGCTTCAATTTATGAGTTTGGACTTCTCATCAGCTGCATTTGGATCTACTGTGCATTAATGGGAAGATGAAGCTGACAGAAAATTCATGCTTTTTAAACATTTTTCATGAACGTCTGCAGGACTGAAAATCCTTTTCTGAGGGTTTATTTTTATTTGTATACATTGTTTTAAGTCATGAAAAAACCTGTAGTACTTTACCTGTGAGGATTCCAGAAATTCAAGTGTGCAAAACATACAGGACTGAATGAACTGGAACATTTTTATGGTCATATTTTGCTGTTGAAATGTTCATTCTCAATTCTGATGAATTTTGCTGAATTTTATCATCATACAATGCTCTTGAACTTCTCATATATAATTGAATACTCTAGTTTTTTTTTTCTTTTCTTTTTTTTTTTTTTTTTTTGACATTTGCATCATATTTTCTTTAGTTTCAGGTCATGTTTTATCCTCAGATGTTGACTATCTTCACTCCTCTTCTTTTTAGTTTGTATTTCAATTTGCCATTGCTCCCAGGAGCCGGCAGTCTGTGCTTTTGACAAGATTTCGCATTTTAATCATCAGATTTTTCCTAGCTGTACATTATATTTTATGGTGGACTCTTTTTCTGTCAGATCTCTTCAGTTCAGTGAGAAGACAATTTTCCTTTATTAATGTTAAAACCTATCAGATCAAGGAATGAAATCAATTGTTTTGAATAATGCATCGTTGAAAATCAAATTATTGTTCTTTTTTTTTTATTACATTCTTGGTGTGTTGGTGCATTTTTAAAAGAAAAAAAGCCTTTAATGGAAGATGGGAAACTATTTGTATAGCCAGAAGACATTTCATAAATTTCACAAGGATATATAATTCTTGTAAAAAGTTGCCAATATGCAGGATCAACTGAAGTGCCCGTGCCATTGAAGTCAATAGAGATCATTGCTTGACCCAAAATTTCTTTGCATTCATTGTTTCATTTTTTTAGAGAGATGACAGGCACGGAGATCAGGAGAATGATGAGGTTCAATCTGGTTCATTTATCAACAAAACCTTTGTGTGTTCTGAATAGCTTACGCCGACATGAAACACAAGACAAAGAGGCGAAATGTTCAAACTAGTTTTACTGATCTATCTCAAGTTGAAGTAGAACAAATGCATCGGTAAGAGGAAGGTAAAAGGAATCTGGGACTTATGTCATGATATGCTAGGTCATGTGCTGTGACCTACACCTGTATTTAGTGGAAAGAGGAAGGCCGGAATTTGTCTTGTGTTTCATATGCACTGATTACTTTTGTTTTTTGTTACACAAGAATTCATCAGTAGTGCTAGAACTTACATTTCTCATGGAAAATCCTGTCTCATTAAATCCTTTAAGGACTGCTGTTTTATAATGACAACTTTACCTCTTTAATACCTGAACGTTTAACTGTGGTAGGCAGGGAGTTTGTAGTGATAGCAAGTGTGCACTGACATAAGATGGAAGATGAGAATTGTGTTTCTTTGAAAACTTACAACATAAAGACTTGCAACTTGTATGCTGTTGGAAAAAAAAAAAGAAAAAAAAGGAGGAAGTTGCATTTGTGACATGCAAAAATATCTTTAAACACAAAGTAAATGTTTAGGAAAGTTTTTAAAGATTTCTGTAATGAGAGGTCTTGAGGGTTAGGGACAGCATATACAGGAACACACTTTAAGTTTTATGTTATTTAAGCATTTTTTACTTTGCCTTTGAGTTCTTTCAGTTTGTGTGAAAATGGTGGTGGCTCAAATTATTCAGTGGAATCCATCCCCCGTACAGGCATTCCTTTGCCATCACTTTCTTTTCTTATTGCCGTGGGTACATTGTATAATCCCACCTGCATTTTTTAATAAAGCTTTTAAGTGCTCATTTCTACTCATAGATGTTTCCTAAATCTTAATCAAGAAATATTTATTTTTATCAGTAGAAGATTTGTAGTTTAGAAGTACGAATTGTGTACACTTTGTAAGGTATATTAAGCCTATATGTAACAATATTTCTATTGTACAAGATATCAAATCAGTTTTTAGTGAAGTAACATTCTGAAATAGTACCTACACTAGATTTCAACACTCACTTTTTCTTAACTGACCTTCTAATTCCATGTATGTCAATGTGGGCGGCTAGGGAGCTCGCTTGTTTGTTTGGTTGGTTGGGCTTTTACGGTTCCATCGACGGGGAGCTCTCTGTTGTCAACTGCCCTTTCTTCTCCTCTGTAGTTTTCCTGTCATCTTGATCATTCTAACTCCCAAATGACCCCGAGGTGTTGAAAGTGCCATGGAAATCAGTGCAAAAGCTACAAAATTATGATTGGATTTGAAATATTAGGCCTACGATTTTCTTCTGAGTATGACAGCATTCTCATAAGCATCTGGTAGATGACCAGTATTTCTTAAGTCAGCGCTTCATGATGAAGAATATGTTATTTAAATAATTTTAGTCTATTCAAATGAAACATGACAAGAAGTTTAGATTAGAAAATTAGAACACAAGATTGGAAACTTTGACATACCAGTTTCTCAAATTTCAATATTAGGCGACAAGTTTAAGATAGAACATCACAATAGAAACTGTAGTGCAATGAATTTACTGCTTTTGATTATTTATTTCTTGATTTCTTGCTTTGGCAAAAACAGCAGACAGTTGGTGCCTATAGAAATATATTACTCAAGATTCCTTGCTCCCCCCCTCCTCCTCCCCCTCCCCTCTCCCCATATTGTAGATATTGTATATTTTTGTATAATGTATATTGAAATTATGCTTTTGTCAGATTTCAGCAGATTTCAGATGTGATGAGTTAACACTTAGTTATGTACACTGTGCATGCAACAAAATAATTTGTATTAACGTGTGCTGTGTGTACTTTAAGAAGGAACTAAAACTAGATGAGATTCTATTTGAGCAGAGTGAAACATTGACACTTATTGCACCAGCACATATTTTTTATATCTAACGAGATTTTGTCGTGAGGGTTGATTGCTTACTTGCACCACAAACAGCACAAATTGACTTCTAATTGTGTAACGTAGCAGGTTAATACGTTAGTGACTGTAACAGAATAATATTTGAAAAGGTCCAACCCCATCCCCTGACCTCATCAATTTCATTTGTTAATTTTTCTTTTCATATACACCCATAGACACACACAAATACACATGAATATTTACAATCACATGAACTTATACTCATTACACTTATACTGTGTCCAGCCAAACAGTATAGAGAAGTCATCTCGGTCATTTCGCAAACAACAATAAATACAATGAATTTTCAAAAGAATTCCTGACTCGAGCAATTTTATTATTTTGCAATATGATATGCTATGTTGATATGAAGTTTAAAGAATCATCTTTAGTCTGCTTTCATCAGCTTATATGTATGAGTTTTATTTGCAATCATTCTTCTCTACATTATGCTGGTCAGAAATTTAGAAGATTTTCATAGGATATTCACTATTGCACTTCCATTTTAAAATTTTCCACTTGGCTGCATAAATGGAAAAAGAACGGGTTTCTGGCTTTTAAATTTGTTTTCTCTTACACATTATATTCCTCTCTCGAGCTTTGCAGTTTTACGAAAGAAAGTATTCTCAATGTCAGTTTGGATCATCAAATTCATGTTCATATTGTTATGATGTTACATTCCTTTTAATGATCTTGATTTCTTTCTATCTTTTTTTTTTTTAAAAATGTGGTGAACTGTCACCATATTTTATTGTAAATCTAGTGATGCTCCATACCGCTAATGTGTTAAAATACATCAGTGAATTTATTATTTTTATCCCTTCTTCATATATAATGCGGTTGATTTGCTTTGCACTCTAATTTAAAAAAAAAAATTACTTTATTGTTTGATCTAAAACGTAGCTTCTAAACAGCAGGTACTTTTGGGGAGTAAGTGTACATGTTTTACTTTGTAAAGCATTAGCCTATTTATTGAGAAAGAAATATCACTTTTCTTATTGACAGTCAATCAGGTTATAAGTTGTTTGCAACACTTTCCTTTTAACAATCAATCAGGTTACAATTTTTATGATTGTCAAGGTATTTTCAATGCTAAATGACAGTATCTAATGTAGAGTTTACCCTTCGCTTTGTGTATCAGGAGCGCCCAGACCCGACGGAAGAGGAGCAGGCTCAGGCCGAGGCTCTGAAGGAAAGTTTCCGCAGAACGGCCGGAGAAGACATGGAGATTGACGCCTATGAGTTGCAGGAGATTCTCAACGCCGTCTTCACCAGAGGTATGGGGCAACCATCTCGTCCATGTTTGTTCTGGGGGGAAATTAAATATAGAACAATCTTTTCTATTCTCCAAGAAGTTTGCTGTGCTGTGTAATTTAATCCATCCTTGTACATTCAGAAATGTTTTGTGCTTTGCTGAAATTTTGGTAAGGGAAACAATTTATGAAAGTATACACGATGCTTCCATTTACAACTTTTGCTTCTTGCAGTTTCCAGCTTCCACATGCCAGCCCTAGAAATAATAGTCAATTAATTTCTATAAAAAACGGAATTGGCACGAAAATCTGCAACTACAAATAACACTAAAAACATTACAACGAACACAAAACCAAGAACTGTAGAAAACGGTACCTGAACTTGTGAAAGAATGATGGCTTTATGCCAATTTTGTTTGTCACTGTTACCACATTGTTCACACATTTATGTTTCTGTATCTGCAACCTCAGGTGGTACACTGAAAGGTAGTGTTTCAACGCAGTCAGTCGTAAATTGAGTATTGTGTCTCCTTATTATTCTCCACTGCTTATCAATCTGTAATCGTGATGAATTAGTTCAACTGATTTTGAAACATGCGAATTTCAGTTATTACTAAATCGAAAGTGCATGGCACAACCACTAAATAATCCACTGAAAAAGATTATTCATTATTTTTGCCTGTGGTTGCCATATTCAAAATCATTTATCTTTTTATGCGTAAAACGTCAAAAGCATACACTTGTACTTTTGATCCTCAGTTTTTACTTATCTCGTTACGTCATTAACTCTCAGAACCAGTTTATTATGGATGTCTTTTTCTACTTCTTTGTTCCATTGTGTCTCTCTTGTTGAAACCACAAACCACGGCACAGGCACGACTGATTCTACGAAACATCCTGCACTGACAAGCTTTCTCACTATTCTCTGGACAAGACTTTTGTTCTTATTTCATCTTAGCACATCATCTTTGTCCGTTTGATATGAATGAGAGTCATCAACAGCCCTGAGAGAAACTTTACCAAATCGTTTGATTAAGACAGCAAATGGGCTGAATGCTGCGAGCGATATATGCTTTTCCCATATATTTAAACTAGATGGTTTACATTACACTTCTCATTCAAATAGAAAACCATATTCTTCTAGATGTGTTCCCCTCTAGAAGTCTTTACTTTTTAATACATAACTTTAGACTTTTCATATTTAAAGCTTCTTAGAATGTTTATGAGCTGCTTTATCAGTCTGATCCATTCAAGGAAGACTTTGCCACGGTTCAATTGGTACTTTGGTGTCGAAAAAAAAATCTCCCCTAAAAAACAAAAAGAACGAAACCTATCAATGGTGTTTGTTGTCTTTGATTATTTCTATTTGTCCATTTAAATTTTAGACCGAAGTCTTTCTAATATTCTGAGGGGTAAATATAAGCTTTTGACGTGGGCTTAATTTAATTTTTGTATATATTTTTAACATCAATCAAGTTGTAATAACTTAACAGTGTCTTTTTAATTTTTGTTTATGAAAGCAAGTATAGTGTAGTATTTTAACCTAGCCTGCTTTTTTAAGCAGCAAAGTGTTAATACTTTAACATCTCAGATTACCACCACCTGCAAGCTCGACACACAAGCCTCTACAAATCTTCTTAATCTTACACCATCTTGCATTTCTCATGGAATTTCCGAGCTTCTTCTCTTTCAAATCTCTTTGTCTATTGACTACTGTTCTGCGATTGCAATCTATTAACATTAATATTTCCCGTACTTACGATTGTTTGGTTGTGTCTAGATGAACTATTGTTGTTGTTGTACTGATTCAGGTAACTGCATGTTGTATTGAAATTGAAAAATTTGCAGCAAAAGTGTATGGTTCTTCCCCTTGTAAAACTTGTGTATTGTGATTAATGCCCACCCCTTGTGGCCCCACCCGCCCTCTGTGTTGTGGACAGAATTTTACAGATAGCCTCTTGGACTTAATATCTGGGATAACAATTGTAGAATGAATAACAATATAAAACAGCATTAAAGTATTGATGGTTTGATGAAGTGAATTATGTTCATAGATAGCCTATTGGCTAGTAAATGGGGGAGATGTTAGAGGGAAGTAAGAAAGTTAGGTGTACGTGCATTCATGTATGTGGTAGTTGTATGTGAGTCGGTGTACATGTATTTTAACAAGAGCTGCATGCATTTGTGTGGGAATGATGCTTTTGAGTGTGAAGGTACAGAGATAGAGAGAGAAGAGAGAGAGAAAAGGAGAGGGAGAGAGATTGAGAGTTTGAGGAAAAGAGATAGAGAGAAAAAAAGATGGAAGGAGAGGGAGATAGATGGTTTGCAAAGGAAGATCACAGTGATTTCAGATAAATATTTAAATTAGAAATGGGAATTAACAATAACAGAGCTGTGAAGTGCATTTAGTAGTGTATGCTTTTTAGTTTTTACAAAAAAAAACCTCAATGATATGTTTTGTTGTTGAAAAAGATGATTAAATAACATTTGTGTGACTGTTTTTCCAGAGGACTGTTTTGGTAAGCCAGCTGCTCACGATGCAACTCATCACTTCTATACGACTTGGTCTAAGGCTTTTATATCCCTATTTTCACCACTGATAATTTGCTATCTATTTTAATGTCTTTATTTGCTGAGGTATATATCGTAGTGAGAGTAAATATATTCATTTAACCCTAATGACTTCCCATATTTTCACTTTCTTTGCAATAGTGTGGTCCAAGTTAAATAATATAGTAAATTTTTCAGGTTTTCTGTTGGTAACTAACAATTTTTCATAATCTGCTTCAATTCTGTTTGGTGACAGAGTAGGCCCTACATTTGATTCCAGAATTCTTTTTTCCCTATACAATGGAAAATATTCGGTTTTTGTAGACCAATTTTGTTGAAAGTCCAAGAGATTCTTTTTTGCTTTGATCAAACTAGTGGGTTGGGAAGTTGAGTAACTTGGTCATGTTAAGGCTTTCAACATTGTACATAATATTTGATGTTTATCGCTGAGTGCTTTAATTATTAGCGCATTATGTTTTGATATAAGCCATGCTCTCCCAATATTTATCTAGGTTAGGCTCAGGCTTTTGTAGAAATGGATGCGCAAAATCTTCAAGGAGCAGAATATCTGTGTCTTATTTGCTTCTAACAATGCATGAATGGATCTTGTTTGATAACAGTGGTAGTCAAGCCAGGCATGTGTAGACTTTTCCATTTGCTGATCTGTGGATCTTCTATCTCTCGAGTTTCGCTATGCTACATAGCCAAAACGGAAAATAACAACGAGGTTTTTCTCAGCGAATATCTGTCTTTTAGTTGGGTCTTGATCAGGTCAGCAATTGTTTGACATGAAACAAAATGCTGCCACTTTATTGACCTCACAATGTTGTAAGAGGCATTTGTTTAAAACCAAACCAAGATATTATTTACCGTGCAACTTTTAAAAAATAAAAATAGATAAATAGCAATGTGATAAGGCCGCTACCCAATGCAGGTGTCTGCATTTACATAGAAACTTATTTCAGTCATCAGATCATGACTTACCCTTGTTGCTCTAGAGTATCTCGAATTATCCTAAAGAGGGTATTGGAGACAGACATTACAGCGGCTTATCCCTAATTGATACTCAAGATCTTGTCTTGTGATAATCATCTTGAATAGGCATCAGCAGCAAAACTGACTTGATATTCTTTCATGCTAGTTCTCTCTGGGGGGGGGGGGG
>JAUKPP010155400.1:0-14752 GCA_032273245.1 Phyllaplysia taylori
TGTAAGGTCATTTACGAGGCGGGACCTCCGAATTTTACGTCCATCTCCGATAGGACGGGAGTCGGAGCCATGAAAACCCCGAAAAAATCCCGGGGATCCTTCTCGGATTCGAACCCGGGACCTTCTTATCTGTAGGCGGGCGCACTACCGCTCGGCCATCGACACCACTTATCTGACTGCATCTCAACTCAGACCACCTATCCGAGTGCACCTGGGCTAAGACCACACTTCATCAGAAGATCAGATTCAGACCATGGAAAAGACCATGACTCAGACCATGCCATGAAAGACATTACGCTCACAACTGTTTGTGTTAGCAATATGAAGCAAAGAAAGGACCTATGACATAAGTATATGTGACAGCAAATATTTCAGCTGTCAAGTGTTCCGTCTAATGCACGAATCTATAGAGAAGAAGAGGGTTCCATCCTGTGAAGCCGTATAACACCGTGGAGGAAGGAGGCTTGAAGAGAGAGCCTAAATTTGAATACAAGACAATCCATTCAAGAAGAAAGCCTTATTTCTGTCTCGAGTAGGTACCCTACCCCATGTTCAGTAAAATTTTGGAGACCTCTGAAAACTAACAAGAAGTGCACCCCCAGGAGGGTTAGAGTTTACTTATTTATAGAGACACCAGCTCTTTTGGCCACTACTGTAATTGCAACATGATACAGGGTGTCGCAAAAAGTTGGGCACCCTTTCGATTCTGTATAACTTCCACATATTTTGGCGCATTGTTATCAAACTTGGCTGATTTATGGTTCAGCATAGGGGAAGTAGTCACGGAAACTTTGGCGAGAATCGGTGCATTTTTAGACGGACATCGATCAATTTTAAGAATTGCCAAAGGAGTATTTTTTTCTACACCTCGGAGTACGTTACTCGTGTTAGGGCTGCTTGCGGTGAAAATCCTAAGTTTTCTACCCGTCAGCTAAGACAGATGACAGGAATTAGTCATTATGAGACGCTCAGACGAATCTTGAGATTAGATCTGGGGCTGCAGCCATATCACATTTCTGTGAAACAGAGATTAAACGAAAACGATTAAGCGGCTCGTGTAGAGATGTGCGAGTGGTTCATTCAACAATTCCAGGTGAATCCAAACTTCGTTAACAATGTGTGGTTCAGTGACGAGTCGCACTTTTGCTACACGGACACATCAATGCCAAAAACTGTGTGTACTGGGGAAATCATTCACCGGGTATCGTGAAAGAAAGACCGCTGCATTCGGAGAAATGTACAGCATGGATAGCCCTCTCCAGCCATGGCGTCATAGGGCCCTTTTGGTTTTAAGGCGAGGATCGTTCCTGTGCTACAGGAACGAGTGATCGTTACGCTTCAGTTTTGCAACGTTTCTGTGCATCTCTGAGGAGACGAGGACTAGACGGAAACGCCTGGTTCCAACAAGATGGAGCAACACCCCACATCTTCAAAAGGAAGCTGAACTGGCTGCATGGAAAGTTCGGAGATCGCGTGGTCAGTCTGAAGGATGAGCATGAGTGGGCGCGACACAGTCCGGACTTGAACCCCCTGAATCTTTTCTTTGGGGATTTTTGAAAGACCAGGTGTATACCAACAATCCGACAACAACAACAGATGAGCTCAAAACAAACATCACCGCCGCTCTGAGACATGTGCATCCTCAGATGTGCCAGAAAGTGATTCGAAACCTTCAGGTCCGGATCAGAGAGTGTCATCGATAGAGCACGTGCTTTGAGCATGTCACTCCCTGGTTTTGTATAGCCCATAAGATCTGTGATAAGGTATAATTACATTAAATGTCAAATGCTTGTGTAAAAAAAACATGTAGGCCCTAACATCCATTTTGTTATCAAAGACTTGAAAATATTAAAACTTGTGTTGACGTTAAGTTGCTATTATTTATGTTTTATAAAAGGGCATTGTACCTTTGTGTTTTGTACGATCACTATGAAAGTTTCAGAGCTACATTCCCCTTTATGTATTCGCCGTTTTTTGAAATTTCATAAAATTCCAACACGAATTGGCAAAGTTATTTACTGTTAAAATGGTGCCCAACTTTTTGCGACACCCTGTACATATTTCTTGGATGTAAATCAAACTTTTTTATTTTGAAAATAGATCACCGAGTCTAAGAAGACATTCAACCAGGTCTTTTTATCCTTGGAAAGAAGAAAATGGTGAGCACAAAATCAATATCTACTGAAGGGTTTTCCTATTTATTATAAACTTTCATAAGCCAACAAATATTCTCATGCTAGGAGAAGAAAATAGTTGCAGGTTGTAGGTACTTTTGACACTTAAGGGACCTTTGTGATCTATGGGAAGAACAAGCTTCATATTTTCAAGCCATGAAACCGGCGTCTGTGGAGTAATGGTTAGGCACTTCGCCTATCACGCAGAGGACATGAGTTTGAGGCCCGCGTGGGGCAGTTTGTTTGATAGAGTATATCTATGTTTTTCTGCTGAGACAATGTCCTTCTCAGCCCAGGTTGGCCCTGACAGGCAGGGTCAAAGTAGCCCGACCCTTAAATGACCTTACAGTGTTGCAAGGGACATGAAGCCAAAACCAAACCAAACCAAGCCATGTAGGAACGGGAATCTTGTCCCCGTGGCAAGATGGATCATTCTGGTAACAAGAAAACTTGATTAGAATTTCTGTAAACTATTTCAGCTGCTATGAGTCTGATAAATTATGGTATTATTTCCGTCCTGAATCAAGTGTCTCAATTAAAAACTGAATCCTTCTTTTTAAAAATAAAAACTTAATGCTGTTTCTCTTGTTGTGAGATACGAGAGCAGGGAGGAGATGTAGAGGAGACAAAGAGAATGGTAGTTGGGTAAAAAAAACGACAGTTCCGTGACCGTGAGCTTGAAAGGTTGGTTTCTTGTTCGTTTTGGAAACTTTAGGATTAAATAAGAAACTTTAGCCCCTATGCCTCTCCGAAAAGTGTGGGCTAATTTTATAACTCATGTTTGAAGTTAGTACCCTTATCAAAGGCTTTCTTGATCTAAGGATCAAATGCTACATCGTCACCGTAAATGTAATACAATGACGCAATTCGTTTTTCGCGGTAGGCTATATTGTTCAAAACTAAGCATAGCCCTGCCGTGTCGACTATGAAAGAATCACTTCCTGTATAATTTTACGTCCAAAATTACTAAACAAGAGCATCCGACTAACACTGTATAACCTTCTTGCAGTTTATGCTTTCTAGAAGAGTAACTTAAAATGGTAGGTCTCGCCAGATGGAACTAGAAAAGGATATTAAAGCCGACTTAAAATATCCATTTCTACAGTTCTAAAGTCAAATTCGTGCTCAGTCTTAGATACTGATTCTTTTTACTTTACTTTGTTTACGGTGCAGAAGAACTCTTGCCACATTTTCACACCACCCATCGCTATAGAGAAAAAACAGGATACTTTCAAGTTGAATTGGGAAGAACTGACTGCGCTTGATCAGTATGGATTCAGTGTAGATGTCCAACTGGATGTAACGGTAAACCAAGTGACGGAGCTGTAACACCATAGCACAAATGAGGCACAAAGGAGCAAGGACTGTGATACACGCTTTATCACGTACATTCGACTGCAACAGGTTAGAAAACGTTCCATAAAAATTTATTACAAGATAGTCGTTTTACCACACAACTTGCCTGGGGCATTTGAGCAAAAAGTTTGTGTTTGAAACTTTGAGCACAGGAAAACTGGAAAGATCAATGCCTGAAAATCCGTTTGCGGAAGATCAGAATATGTCTCTTCCATGTGACAGAAAACTTCATCCGTCCATCAATCTCTTGCAAAGCAAACAAAGTAGCAGGAATCAAAGTAGCTCAATTTCAGGCGAGGCTCAAAATGTCCGCCTATTGCAATAAAACTGAAAAAGATGAGCAAGCAAGACAGTTAACCTGATGATATAGGTTAACGGAGTACTGGAAAACTTCCAGGTTTTTTTCTGAGACCAACCTTTTCTTCATCCGGTATCATGCGCCACGTGAAAATTAGTCAAAGACTTCCAGATTGCCCACAATGATGACACGGTCGAAGACGAGCTACAAAACGAACAAGACAGAACTTCACTAGTGAGAACTCTGATTTAACTTTTCACCCAGCAGAACAGACGAGGGAGTGAAAATGCAGTTTCTTTTGCTCGTGCTAAATTGCTAATCGTGCCTGACCAAAGGCTATGGGGTCGAGGCTCCCACATTTGGTTTACTGTCACATCCAATGGGGCATCTATAATGATGCCATACTGATCAAGGGCTATCACTTCTATTCAATTCAACTTGAAAGTATTCTTTTTTTCTCTATATATAGCGCTGTGTGGTATAAAAATGTGGCAAGAGTTCTCCGTCACCGCAAACAAGGTAAACTAAAAAGAATCAGTATCTAAGACAGCACGAATTTGACTTACGAAATATAAAAAAATGGATATTTTTAAGTCGGCTTGAATCTCCCTTTCTAGTTCCATCTGGTGAGACCTACCATTTTAAGATTACTCTTCTAGAAAGCAAAAACTGCAAGAAAGTTATACAGTTGTTAGTCGGATGCTCTTGTTCAGTCCATTTGGACGTAAAATAAGCAGGAATTGATACTTTCATAGTCAACACACGGCACCATTTACGGTGACGATGTAATATTTGATCCTTAGATCAAGAAAGCCTTTGATGGGGGATACCGACTTCAAACATGAATTATAAAATTAGCCCACACTTTTCGGAGAGGCATGGGGGCTAGATTTTCTTATTTAATCCTAAAGTTTCCAAAACGAACAAGAAACCAACCTTTCAAGCACACGGTCACGGAATTGTCGTTTTTTTACCCAACTAGCATGGAAAGACATCTTGCAAAAGAGAGAGAAGAAGAAAAGAGAGCTGGGAGTTGTATTCTCGTATTCTCACAACAAAGAAAAGAGGACTATCAAAAGAAACAGGACTGACGTTAAAAAATGTGTGAAATGATGACCGAAAACTTGAATTTTGATCAGATTCAGTTTGGTTAGGGCTTTAGGGCTCAATCGACTCTATAAGATCATTTCGGTGCCTAGACCATTCAAAAGTATTTTTTGGGTAGTGGTTAATTTTGAATTTTGCTCGGGCTGCGGCCTGCTCTTTTTAACTTTCAATCACCAAGGGATCTTTAACTTGCTAATGTATACACGGGGCCTCCGAGGTTTTACGTCCTTATCCGAGGAAATTAAGTGTTTTGATCTTACCTACCCTAAGATCCGGGGTGTGGTTGAAAGATTCATATTAAACTGTTGGAATAGGTTTCATGGAATGGTCTTTCTATCTAAACAGTTGTTAGATTCTCTTTTTTTGTTTTGTTATACAGCTCCCTCGACACTAAATAGTCATATTTGCGCCGGGATTTATAGTTTTAACTCTACCGGTTCATGAAGTACAACCTGACTCTACAGTGTATCAGCAGCAAAACAGCCCAGGACTCTCTTGACAAGGTTTAGAACCATGCATTCCGCTTCATCTCGGGAGCCCTTGGATCAACGCCTACCGCAGCGTGTGAAATACCCACAAATGTGGAGCCCCTCAAGCTACGACGAGAAGCAGCAGTCGTAGAAACAGTGGAGAGATACAAACGACAAGACAAAAGCCACCCCAAAAAAAGGCTTGTGGAAGATAGGAGACCAGAGCAACGCCTGAAAACTAAGTCAGTAATGGATGTTGCAGACAACCTGACAGATAAATACAGACTCTGTCAAACTTGTGATCTTACGATCATTCATGTTATAATTGTTATGTTTCGGTAATTAGTCTTGAATTTTTTCACTATATATATAGAGCAGAAATAGCAGCAGCAGCACTGAAAAATGGTGGTGAGACTGTCTCAGATAGCCTTCTGATCGCTATGATCTTAAAAGGTCTACCTGACACGTTCCAATCATTAGTCGCTGTAATCACGCAGAGTGAGAAGATACAACACATAACGGAATTCAAGATCGCTTTGAGGAGTTTTGAAGAGACTGAAAGATTAAGGGTCCAGTCTGGTGATTCTCTTCTGAAGAGTGCACAAAGGGCAGCCGGGCAAGGTGTCTTGGTTTGGTTTGGTTACCAGTTTTATGTCCCCTGCAACACTGTAAGGTCATTTAAGAGACGGGCTACTTCGACCCTGCCTGTCAGGGCCAACCCGGACTGAGAGGGAAAAAATCCCAACTGAAAAAAAACAAGATCGTCCACAACCGGGGATCTATCCAGGGTCTTACCGCATGCAAGGCGAAGATCCTAACCAGTACACCATAGCGCCGGTTAGGCAAGGTGTCGGCAGCGTTAGAGCTGCTATGAGTGACACCAGATATCCACCTACATGTTTCAGATGTGGACAACCCGGTCACTTCTCTAAAAACTGCTGGCAAAATTTGGTTTGATGACCAGTTTTACGTCCCCTGCAACACTGTAAGGTCATTTAAGAGACGGGCTACTTCGACACTCTGCCTTCAGGGCCAACCCGGGCTGAGAGTGAAAAATCCCAGCAGAAAAAAAAGCCCAGATCGTCCGCGATCGGGGATCGATCCAGGGTCTTCCCGCATGCAAGGCGAAGAGCCTAACCATTACACCACAGCGCCGGTCAGGAAAAAGAAACTGCGGCGCAAGCTATGCAAAAAAGAATAACCACTCTGACAACACATGCAGATTCCAGAGGAGGATCGCTGATAAAGTCAATGAGGCTGCGGACGCACGACACACAGATGACCAAGAACATTCGCATTCAAAGTGAAAACGAACATTGACGAGAAAATTGATTTCAAAGCCGACCTGTTGGTTGATTGTTGGGCTACTGCCCATATTTTGAATGATGCGTCAAAGTTTAGTTCATTTGATAAGACTTTCAGATCTGAAAAACACTCTATAGAGCTAACAAATGGAGAGAGAGAGAGAGTGAATTTTGCTGTGAAAAGAGGAAATGCGAGTATGAAATTTAAAGATTCTGATGGTAACTCTGTAGATGTGGTTCTGAAAAATGCTCTGTATGTACCAACTTTTCCTCAGAATATTTTTTCAGTTCAGGCCGCTACTGGTGAGGGAGCTAGTGTTTCATTCCACTCAGATACAGCAGAACTTGTAGTCAAGGACGGTGCTGTAAGCTTTCCAATTGAAAAGCGGGGAAAACTGTATCATCTGAATACAAACAGTTCAGATCATACTGTTGACAAAATGAATTACACTCAGGATCTTATGGGTTGGCATCAAACACTTGGTCACTGCAATTTTGATGATGTTTTGAGGCTTGGTTTGGTTTTGGTTTAACGCCCCATGCAACTCTATAAGGTCATTAATGAGGCGGGACCTCCGAATTGTACGTCCATCTCCGATAGGACGGGGGTCGGAGCCATAAAAACTCCGAAAACATCCCGGGGATCCTCCTCGGATTCGAGTCCGGGACCTTCCCATCTGTAGGCGGGCGCATTAACGCTCGGCCATCGACTCCCCCGTTTTGAGGCTTGAAAGTGTTGTTGATGGCATGAAGATCAGTGGAAAGGCAAAGAAGAAGGACTGAGGTGTGTGTAAAGGGGAAAATGAGGAATGAGAGAAGTAAGAATCTACGTGAACGTGCCACTTCTCCTTTGGAGTTGGTGCACACTGATCTTACAGGTCCAATTACTCCAACTCCAGATTAAGGTTTTAAGTATGCAATTGCATATACAGATGATGATTCAGGTGCAATGTTTGTGTACTTTTGGAAAAGTAAAAGTGAGACTATGGAGGCAACAGAAAGGTTTCTTGCAGATTCAGCCCCGTATGGGAAGGTAAAGTCAATTAGATCAGACAATGGGACGGAATTCACCTCAGGAGAGTTTAAGGCAATCCTAAGGAAGAATCAGATTAAGCAAGAAATGTCAGCTCCTTACTCGACCCATCAGAACGGGACAGCTGAAAGGCAGTGGCGTACCATTTTTTAAATGGGGAGATTTGATTATTGGTTTCCCCCCCCCCCCCCCACGCCTTTTGGGCCCGGGGGAATGGCCTTTCGGTCCCATAAGTGTCGGGGCCGTTTTCAGCCTTTTCCTGTTTTTTGCCGCGATATGAGCAATTTGGATTGCCCAGTTGGGGGCAGTTTCTTTCAGGGTGCAGTGCCCCAGAGGAGCCGATGAGGTCCCGTGTAGATCCCTTACGGGAGGTAGAGGGTGACGTCCCATGCAGATTCCCCTGAGGGGCACAGTGCGATTGCGATTTGCCCAAGGCAGTTTTTTCTTTCTTTTTCTGTTGCCCCGAAAAGCAGTTTAGTTTGTCCTTGCAGGTGCATTCCTCTGGGTCCCATTCTATTCGGCTTCGGTTCGGTTTCCTTGACAGGCGGGCCTGCTGAAATGGGGAGATGCATTCTCCTTGAAAGTGAGCTACCAAAAGAGTTATGGCCATATGCAGTGCACACAGCAGTGTACAATCGAAACAGATGTTTCAATTCAAGGGTGAAACAAACACCAGTATAAGCACTGACAGGGCGTAGACCAAATATTTCAAAAATGCGAATCTTTGGCTGCGACTGTTATGTGTACTCTCAGCAGAAGAAAAAACTAGATGAGAGATGCACAAAGGGAGTTTTTGTGGGATATGACAGGTGCAGTCCAGTATACTTGGTGTATTTTCCTGATACTTGAAAGGTGATAAGATGTAGAGTGGTACACTTTGTCCCAAAGAAAACTTTTGATTGTATTGAAAGTGAAACTCAGACCACTGACTTTTCAGATGATGATGTTTTTGTAAAACGTCCTATTCCTGTTGTTGAAAATGTTCCTGAAGAGAGATCAGGATGTAAACAACCAGAAAATGTAGCATCCTCTGTTGAGTAAAATGGGAGATATCCCAGAAGAGAGAGGAAACCTTCTTCGTATCTGTCTGACTATGACACAAAATCTGGTGAAGACAATGTCATGTTGAATGTTAATTTTTTGCTACAAATTTTCTGCTTTTCCTCAAACATTTCAAGAAGCCACTGATTCATCTGAACTACACGCCTCGATATGTGGCAAAGGGATATAGCCAGAGAGAAGGACTAGATTATCATGAAACTTTTGCACCTACTGCAAATTTGACTTCAGTACGTGTTCTCATGCAGATCGCTGCACAGTATGATTTAACTTTGCATCAGATGGATGGTTCTTTTCGTTTGGTTTTGGTTTAACGCCCCATGCAAATCTGTAAGGTCATTTACGAGGCGGCACCTCCGAATTTTACGTCCATCTCCGATAGGACGGGGGTTGGAGCCATGAAAACTCCGAAAAGATCCCAGGGATCCTACCAGGATTCGAACCCGGGACCTTCCCATCTGTAACGGGCGCACTACCGCTCGGCCATCGACGCCCCCTCAGGTGGATGTGAAGACAGCATACTTCGTTGGTTGTTTCGCAAAGGGGAGAATATCATTAGGAATTATAATGGACTATTCGCCCCTATGTAATAGTACCAATGACGTAAACGCTCCCATAGACTGTGAAATCTATGCGGAACAGCCAGAAGGTTTTGAAGTAAAAAATGAAAGTGGGCAGAAGATGGTGTACAAATTGAACAAATCTTTGTATGGGTTGAAACAGTCTGGCAGGAACTGGAACCAAATGTTACACAAGTTTTTAGAACAGAATGGCTTTGTAGAGTCTCTTTCTGAAAGTTGTGTTTATACCAAACATGATGAGAAAGGCAATACTGGGATCCTTGTTTGGGTTGATGATTTGATTGTTGGTGCAAACAATGACAGTCTTTTATGTGCAACAAAGCAGTTGTTCAAAGATAGATTTAAGATGAAAGACATGGGAAAACTGTCATACTTTCTGGGCACTAGCTTTGAACAAAGACATGGCTTTGTTAAGATGAACCAAAATGTGTACACTGAGAGATTGCTTGAAAGATTTGAAATGTCTGACTGTAAAGCTAGAGGTACTCCATGTGAACAGAACCTAGAATGGAGTGAAAATGAACCTGTTGATTCCCACAGGTATCGAGAGATTGTTGGAAGTCTAAATTACCTGATGATGTGTACTCGACCTGATATCTTTTGGGTTGTTACCAGACTTTCTCAGTTCTTGTTGAACCACCTCCAGTGTCACTGGATAGCACTGAAACATGTGTTGAGGTATCTGAAGGGAACTGCACAATACGAGATGTGCTTCAGAAAGAGTGAAAAAGGCCTGAGGCTCAATGGGTACAGTGATTCCGATTGGGCATCCAGTGCTGAAGATAGGCGCAGTACATCAGGGTACTGATTTAGTTTGATACAAGAAGGTCCTCTGAGTTTATGGAAATCAAGAAAACAGCCAGTCGTGGCTCTGTCAACCTGCGAGGCTGAATATATTGCTCTCACAGCTGCGGTGCAGGAGGTTCTGTATCTCAGTCAGTTTCTAAATGATATTGGAATTAGACTTGAAGATAATTTGTCTGTGGTCTTTGAGGACAACCAGGGCACCATTGCCCTAGCCAACAACCCTGTGAACCATCGAAGATCAAAACACATTGATGTTCGATACCATTTCATACGTTCTGAACTGAACAAGAAGAGATTCGAACTCGAATACTTTCGTACTGGTGAAATGTTAGCAGATTTGATGACAAAGCCTGCTACCAAATCCAAGCTCTGAACAAGTTCGGAACAATCATTTTCGGAAAGTAAATTGTTACGAAACCAAGTGCTGTAAACTGTAATGTGAAAACAAATGTGCTGAAATTAATGTATTAATGTGGTTACACTGAAAGCTGTTGTATTTGTGGACTTATTACAATGTATTCGAATTTCTTTCACATTTTTTTTAGTGTACCGGAAATTATAATATTTCTTAAAATATGCATAGTAGTAGACAATGCTTAGTATATTGATATGTTTACATTTTTCAACATTTGGTTGATGAATGAGTGAATGAATCGTTTTCGATCAAGTGGGGGTGTTGAACTTGTGATCTTATGATCATTCATGTTACTATTGTTATGTTTCGGTAATTAGTCTTGGACTTTTCCCATTAATTTCCAATGAAGCAGGGGAGATTACTCTCACCCTCTCTCTCTTTTCCACCTGTACAGCATGGTCGTTGTCTGCTAATTTATCTGTTGTTCAATAACTTATAAGTGCCTGTTTTTGTTTCGTACCCTCATCATGGCAAGTCAAACCAGTACCCACTCAACACATTGTGATCTAGGGAACAAAGAATTCAATGCCCCCTTTCATAATGACAAAATCACAGGCGAATGATTGTCTGGCGTGTTCGTTCACTGATGGCATCATTATTTTAATCCTCTTCTTATCATTTCAATACTATTTCCACTATCTTAATAAATAGCCTACTTTTGAAAAAGTATAAGCACGCAGCGCTGAAGCACAGTCATTGTTTATCTAAAGTTGTTAGCACACTTCTTACCAGCTTAACAAATGGAAAATGAACTTAATAATGATAATGACTGCATTTATATAGTGCATATTCCTGCTTGAAAACAAGCTCAATGTGCTTTACAATCTTTATTACCCCAGCAGATCAAAGTCATTCAGAAACCTTCTAAACTTCCTGGGAAGCATACAGTGCATGCTACCATTTTACAGGCGTTAAAGCACTAACATACTGACAAGATCATTTTCTGCCTATAGCTGGATACACCATTTACACCTGGATAAAGTGAAGAAAATTCATGTGAAATTACTTTTCCCAAGCACACAACATGAGGCCCGACCTGGGATTTGAATCCGCAACCTTCTGATTAAGATTCTGTCAGTCTAACCCCTAGACTACCGACTACCTCTCGTGGTAATCTTTAAACATTTCTCTTCTCCCCTACACTGTTTCCTCACCCATGGGGCAGGTCGGCCTTGTGGTGGCTCACACTGTAGGACGGCATCGGTACCAACACCAACAGTCAGATCAGAAGGTTCAACTTGGAATGTTCTGTCGAGGTCTGGAAAAATTATCAACATCATCATCAGTGTTGTCATTAGAATCACCACCATCATCATCATCAGCATCATGATCATTGGTATTACCATCATCGTGCTTACTATCAACCTCCTCCTCCTCCATATCACAATCATTGCCTTCATACAGAATAAGTGTAGGCTATATTCTCTGCTCTATGTTATGTACATTATGACAGATCAATTCCCATGTAAAACATTCTCATACAGAACATCTTGCAAATGTAGGCCTAGAAGTGCTGAAATAACCACAACATAATGCTTAGCTTCTACAGATGAGGTAAATTAGATAAATTCTGATAGGCATTTTATCAAAATCTTTCTCAGAAGCTTTATGTACCTTGGGTCTTCGTGAACATATTGTGCAACTCTGACAAAGAAAATCATCATAAAATCTCCAGCTATCAAAGAAAATGTATTTGACTCCTCTACACTAAACAAAAATTAAAGTTTTTTCCCCCCTCTATTTAGCACAAGATATGTAATGGTGCTTACAGGAAAGTAAGACAATGCCAATGGTCTCGTTAGTGGTGATGTGACCCCAGCCCCTGGGACTGGAGCGGTCCTGGTACCAGGCAACACACACACAGGCAAAGGAGCTGCTGTCTCCGGCCTTGGAATAGTAGTCTCTCACATCGGCGTAATCAATAGTCAGCTGAGACTGAAAAAGACAAAAAAATAATTTTGATTTATACAGCTAATTTTCATCTTGACAATATTTTTATATTGCATCATATAAATGCAAAAAAAGTCACAGCTATGAAAAACATAATGTGCCAAATGGAAACCCTGATGAAAGAGATCTACCATAAAAAAAAAAAAGAAGAAATCTCACTAACATTCAGAATCTTAAAAGAAATGGGATGAAAAAGAAGGCAAAATCCAAATAGCACAATTTGAGGAGTTGAAGTTGGGTCGTCAAACACTATGAATCATTTAGGCATCCAGTGCAGACAATAACTTTTCATGAAGAAATAGCTGATGTATCTTGTCATGAAAGATGATTTCTTAAATGCACCCAGGGGGATTTTTTTATCTTTTCACTAAAGAGTAGAATTTCCAGAGCTCTAGGTCACAGGCCTGATATGTGAATGACATTGTAACTTACTGTAATCTATTTCTGAACACCTAAATTTAATTTGCAGGTTTTTTTTCTCCACTTTAAGATCTGTGACTTACAACACATTTGAACATAACACAAGGCAAATGTCTTTTCACTCAAGCAGAATTTCCAAAGAGAGATGATAAAGACATTAAAAAGCTGGTCAAATGTTTCAAGGAATACTGATGTAGGCTGGCTGCTGGGTGGAAAAATGTTAGGTTTTCCAAAGCTCTGGGTCACAAGGCTGATATATGAATGCCATTGAAACTTACTGTAATAATTCTGTTGCCAGCGCTATCTGTGGACTGCTCAGTGGTCATCTGGTGCCTCTGCATTCTCTGGCCATTGCACCTATGGAGAAGAGGTCAAGCATTTTATTCAGATTGATGATCTACTTGTATTTTAAAACTTCTAAATCAGTGCAGATGGTTTCAGAATGCTTTTGGTCTCCATAGTTCATAATTGACTGAAAGGTGCATATAGCCTGTTTTCAGGGCGCGTGCTCTATATCTTTTATAACCCTATGTTGCTTTCAGTATTCTTTTTGTATAAAGTTACTGAGGTAACTTTGAAAGCACATTAAGTGCTGAAAAAGTTAAACAGTCTCCATTGCCTCCTAGAACAATTTTGCTCTCTGTAGGCAACAGCCCAACACAATTTTAGATTCAGCTACAGGAGGGTTAAAATTTTTCTTATGCTTTAAACATTTGAGACACTTTCACTTTTTAATAGGCATACAAAAAAAGAAAGTACAGAAAAGCACTAAAATGGAATCAAGCTGGTATTTTTTTTACTTAATTTACCGTACTGCTCAGCCCCTCTGTCTTTCTCAAGATGGATGTTGAGACTGAAGCCCCCACCTCATAAATATTCACATAAAGTTGCAAGAGGTGTAAAATCAAAACAAATCAAAGCACTGTGATATTATAGTTATTTATTTATAGAGGCACCAGCTCCTTTGGCTGTTTTAGCCTAACAAAGCACTGTGAACAAACCTGAAGGTGAGGATATCAGCAACATTGGCGGCACAGTCGATGGTCACCTGCTCATCTGGCCTGATGTAGTAAGAGTCTTGAGGAATGACGCTGAAAAATGTTTTCTGGTTGGACTGACGAGGGATTCGAACTCGGCCCTCTGAAGATTGTCCTCCGGACACTTCCTCTGCTGGCTCGGAAGCTTCTGCAAATACTAAACAGAAGTAAAGGAAATGGTTGTTGCGATGTCAGGAATGGATTTCCTAATAAAAACTTTCTAGATAGCCTTGACAGAAATTGTATAGTGGTACAGATCTGGTAGGATTTGAAAGAGTAAAAAATTGTTTGAAAATTTACCAATCTCAGTGTACAACTTGTATGCAATGACCTGAATATATCTTAAATATTTCTTCTTGAGCCAACAACTTTTATGAGAATAAACAACTAACCAACAATGATCTAGAGGAATAAAATGATGATCTTATAAACCTTCACAAGGCCTATAGGCCTACATTGTCATTTAGTTAAACTGGTGCTCCGCTAATGAAAATACGAATGAATACAAATCTTGCTGCAAGTTGTGGAAAAAAGAAATCAACATGAGAAATTCAAAGAGAAGATAGAAATCACCAAAAACCCTCAAGTAAATTGCAAACTTGCTACATATATTGGTTTACTGTGAACCTGTCCCTTTAAACTTCATGTAGATTGTAGATAAGGTGATGAGTGGCTCTCCAACGGAGATGGTATTGTGAGGGATCCAAACGGATTCAAACAGGGTGGCGATACTTGGCGTAA
>JAUKPP010155511.1:0-14751 GCA_032273245.1 Phyllaplysia taylori
GTGTGTCATTTGCTAAAATAGTTCAAACTTGATGTATACGCTAAATGACAGACACTTATTTAACCAATCAAAATGCAAGATTTATCAAAGATGTGTTACAATATTGTTTGTATTGTTGAGATTTTTTAAAATCTATACATGAACTCGCCATTGTAATATTATGAATTTCCCTTCTTGGGTCAATAAAATAATGATTTTTAAAAAATTCCTTGTTTGTCCAGGCTGGGGAAAGGGAAAAGTCGGTGACCCTGTACATTCTGGAGGACAATCTGGCAGAGGGTCCAGAAACCATCCTGGTTTATCTCACCCAACCCGTTGGAGGAGCCAGAATTGCACTCGGAACTCCTGATGCAGGGCAAAAGGTAGGTTTGTTAACCTTGAAGTGATGGGGTCAGAAGGAAGGTTTGTTAGCCTTGAGTGGGTTATTCTTGCATTTCCACTAATTCTGTCAAGTTGCAGGGAAGCTGGGTTCTTTTTTTCTTTCTTTTTCTTTTTGTGTGGGTGGTGTATAGGAGGGCTCACCAAATTTGATATTGACATTGGAGTAGTTGTTATTTTCAGCATCTTTTTTCTGTCTTTTCCCTTAGTACTTGTGTCTACTTACTACTTTTTGTTTTAAAATGCAAATTAGTCAAATTATGAAAGTTTCATTTATACTGACAAAATCTCAATGGCATTCCTGAATTTGAATGTTCTTAAAATAAAAAAGCAACTTTCCCGCCTCTGGGAAAAAAATAAAAAGAGAATTATTTTTGGAAGGTTCTGTTCAATATCATAGGCCTACAAACAGTTCCTCTACAAAAGAGTTAACTGACTATCTCTGATCTCAAAGTTTAAAAATGTATTGCTCATGAAAAGTCCTTGAATCCTCTCAAATCTGTATGTGTTTATAAGCAGCAAAAGTACACACTGTGTATCCTTATTTCACAAAGTAGAATATTACTGACTGATAATACTTGTAGGTCTTTACTTCAGGAAAGTTAATGGAAATCTTGTAATTTTCCTTCCAAATTACCAGCTTCCAAATTCAATTAAGTTTTAAATATTTCTTTTAAAATTTTGCACTTAATTACAACAATGTTCTCACCAAAACTCCTCAGGGCTATGCTATTGTGACCATAGAAGCCAGTGACTTGAGTAATGGACTTATTGGGTTCAGAGAGTCCTCCAAAAGAGTGGAAGTTGATGAAGACAGCTCGCCGACATTTGCACTGCAGCTCAATCGACTCCAGTCATACTTTGGCACAGTTGTGGTGAGCTTTTTTCTGAATTATAGAGCAAGTTTGTTTTGCTTTTTGTTCAGTCTTTGGGAACATGATTTCCAGTGAGGTGTCGTAGATACGCATCTGTGTGTGGTACTCTGTCATGTAAAAGATGTAGCATGACAAATAGTATCAAAAGAGATGTAAAAACATTTCTTACATAGTTTATACACTGCAGTGCCTATCAATTATTCAAATAGAGGAAAAGGTTGTCGTATCAGATAATTTGCTTTTATACCATGACCAGAAATTTATTAAAATAGAGTCCTGTTTTCAAGATTTTGTAATCCAGGGTAAATGGAAATGAAATTTTACCAACCTCATTAAAGTCATGTTGCATCAGAATTTGTCTCTTACATACTGACATACTGCAATGGTGTTTTTGAAGCTGATGTTTTTCAGGGTTGTATTTATCTATTTTTGTTGTTGTTGTAACTTACTTACTTTGTGAGCAGTTGAACTTCACATAACAGACATAATATTTGTTTGAAAATATATGCTTTGTTTATTGATATAATTTCTACATTTTTCAATAACAGATAAGGCCTATAGCGCCTGCTTTATGGGGATATATACACAATTTAATTGCAATAATTATTTCTTTAAAGAATTTACCATTCAACTACTTTGTTCAGGTGAGATGGCAAGCAAAGAGTAGCCTGTCTGGAGGTATCACCACGGAACTGACCAATCAGTTGGCCAGCACAAGCGGAGAAGTCTCCTGTGTTCCTGATGCCACGGAGTGTGACCTGTTCATTGACCTCAAGAATGATACGGTTTGTGATACTGCTTGAGTCTAGAAACTATAGAAATCCTATTCTTACTTTCGGACTGAGAGTATTCAAATAGATTTTCCCACAATTAAACCCCAAATGTTTTTGTTGTGCACTCTTTTGCATTATTGTCAATCTTCAAGGAAAAACTTTTAACTTTAAAATACCTCTTAAACCCATGGGGGACTGAAGATTGGTAGTGCCAAATATGTGGATTTGTTAGGTTTTTCTCTGAATAACATGTGACAGGTATGCAAATTCTTTTTCAGGTGCCAGAGGGCTCTTTCACCTTCTATGTGGAGTTAATAAGTGCTGCTACTGATGCACGGCTTATTGAAGAGAGCACTATAGCAGAGGTGACAATCTTACCCAGCGATGACTACAAAGGACTTATTCAGTTTGCTCAGAATTACAGGTAGGAATCTTCTTCATTGGATAAAAGAACTATAAAAAAAATATGGTCTTGTCCATCTGCATCTTTCATGTGTTGAATGATTTTCAGATAAATTACTTTTTAGATATGATCATCCCCAAGTGAAATCCTTCTTGCTTCTGAATAGTATTTGTTATGTACTTCATGATATTATTTTGTAAAATAAAAAAAAAACTCTTCCCCCATAATTTCCCTCCAGGGTTGTGACAGTCGGAGAGAATGACCGCACCGCTCGATTAGCTGTGCAGCGAACTAAGGGTCAAGACTTTGAAGTCACAGTGACCTTTAATACATTACAAATGACGCAGCGTGTGCAGGTGGCTGGCACCTTTGTCTACCCAGCCCTGGACGCAAGTGATTTCAGGGGGCAGACCGGCACATTGTTGTTTTCTCCGCAATCTCAGGTCAGAATTAGTATATGGTATGGGTTTCACATTCATTTTTTTTTTATTTAGGCATCCTCACTTCGGCTCTTCGCTCATGATGCGGAAGACCTGAGATCAATCTCACATGGGGATGAACATCTGCATTTCTCTGCTGGGATTCACCCCTCTCACCCCGGGTTGACCCTGACAAGCAGGGTCAAAATAGCCTGTCTCTTAAATGACCTTGCAGAGTTGAAAGGGAGTTTAACTGGAAACCTAACATACCTGTTTCCATACAGTAGTGGGTAGTCTAGCGGTTAGGCTTCAAGACTTGTAATTGGAAGATTGCGAGTTCGAATCCCAGCTCAGGCCAGACTTTATGTCCTGGGGAAAGGAACTTACCACAAATTTTCCTTACTTCACACTGGTGTGATTGGGTATCCAGGCATAGTCAGTAAAAGATCTTGTCAGTATGCTAGTGCTTTAGCGCATATAATATGGCAGGTTGCACTGTATGCTTCCCAGGAAGTTGAGGAGTTTTCTGAATGACTTTGATCTGCCAGGGTAATAGATTGTGAAACACTTAGAGTCTGCTTTCAAGCAAGGGATGTGTGCCATTAAAATGCAATTATTATTATTACCTTTAGAATATTTCTCGTTGTTTTCCTGATAACTTCTATGACTATTCTGTATAGCAAAGTTTTTTTGATGTGTATAATGATAACATATATTAAATCACGAAGCTGAAAAAAGTTATTTAAATTTAAAGTATTTGTAACAGACTTGATGTAAGCCTAGATGTACCATAAGTTATAGGATTCCCTATTCATCCCAGCTTGGTCTTTCTGTTGCTGTTTTTTCATGGGCTGTCTTGTTTGAATCCTAGATGCAAGATAAGATAAAATTTATTTTACAGTAAGGAATATTTTTTTTATGGTTGGACAAGGACCCATAACAGAAAGGCACACCAAATGTAAATTGTGTATGGAAATGCAAACATTTTTAATACGGCACTTCAGGGGAATGGGTTGTTTGGGCAATTCTCTTGCCTTGTCATGTCATGAGACTGAGGATTATTAGCATTGGACGTCCTACTTCTTAAAATAACACAAAAAAACTGTTGAAAAACAAGCATTCATCTTGTTTCTTCTTCTTTGTTGCAGGAGCTGGAGTATATTGACATCAGTCTGACACCAGTGCTAGCATCAGATAATCCTTTGCCTAAGCAGTTCTTGGTCGTACTCTCTTCACCAACAAATGGAGCAAGGTTAGCAGTTATTTTCTCCATCAAGCATGCTATCGTTTTTTCCTCAGTAATTATAATCCAGGGTCTTTTTTTCACTTCTTATCCTAGGCTGAAAAACATAGTTTCATTTTGAGATGTTTGAGATTTGGATTGCCATGCTTTATAAAATATCACCATTGTCCAGAAAGCTAAAACAACTCAAATAAAATATGCTGATTACTCTTTAAGAGTTTATGGTCTCAGAGACAAAGGCAAAGAACCCATCGTATTTGTGCAGCTTGCCATGACACGATCAGGCTCCTTGGACTTGTCACTAGATAGGCAAACTTAGGTCGGAGCATAGAACTATGTGCTACAAGACTACAAACTGTTATATGTGGGATAAACCAGGGCTTGTACATTTTTAGGCATTTGGAGTTATTGGCAGCACAAATAGAAAGTTTTGATATAGCTAGAGTCACCCATTGTGAGAAAGAAAATTAGTTTTTAAAAATTACAATTGATATTTGACAGCTTTCACAATAATGCTTTCTTTAAAACAATTTTCTTGTGTGTAATTCACTGTGAAATATTGTTAGGCCACATAAGCATCCATAGTAGAAATTGCTCAATACTCGTGGAAAAGGCCCATAACTCTGTTCCCATTGTTTTGACAAGTGCCTGAGTTCACGGCGTTGCAATAGAAACAAATCACTACAGCTAACAAATCTATAAAACCCACTCTTGGAAGTATTGCTCGGTATGAATCATACTTAGGATTTTTTTCCTCTACCTTCTTGATATTATTTAAGTGTCAGAGGAGAAACTTTGTCAAAACTTTTGCTTGTATTTGCAGAGTTAATGAAGAAGCTAACACAGCCATTGTGAGGATTGTCAGGGAAGACGATCTTGCCATCTGGAAGTTACTACCTGTGGATGGAGGGGACGGCAGGCTTGATGACGTTGTAATTCTGTGAGTCACTGCTGTGAAGTGGTCATTCCTAAAGTAGTTTGTATAGAGAAAAAACATGTCTTCTTCTCGTTCATCTAAATGTCCAATCCAGTCTCTAAACCAAAGGCTGCTGTTCGCCGCAGGTCCTCAAGGTTCTTGTAGAGTTTTGGAGGGCCTTGCCTGGCATCGGGCCAAAATTTCCTCCTGGTTGCTTCGTGTGCCAGGCAGTTTTGTAGAAAATGGGTTGTTGTTTGACTGTCATTACCACAAGGGCATTGGTCTGAGTTACCGATTCTGAATTTTGTGTGGAGGTGGTGTTTCAGACAGTTGTGACCCGTTCTGAGCCTGAGCAGAGCAACCTCCTCTTGACACATAAGAAGGTAGTAAAGGTCAGCTTAGTCGTGGTGGGGATGCCCCTCTTTCCACTTTGCTTGGAGCCCTCTTTTGATAATAGTTTTGGCCTCAGAGTAGTAGAAAAAACATATGTGTAAAGATCTTGTCTAATGGAAATATCTAAGTTGTAAGGACAGAGACTGTCTTGGACATTTAAGTAGTGTTGGAGGTAGTGTAATCATCAGGAGCAAACTATAGAATTAAAACAATCCCTGTATCATTTTGTGGGCTATACAACAAGCAGGAGATGGTTTGCACGCTAATATTTCTTCTGGGATTTGTTCCTCTCAGCCCAGCTTGGCCCTGACAGACATGGTCTAAGTAACCCGTCTCTTAAATGACCTTAGAGTGTTACAAGAGATGTAAAACTACAAACCAACCAAAGCAAACTTTGCCCTCTAATAGATTTAATGATTTATGCAGAAAAACCACTTATGAACATCCACTTGCTTCTTTATACTTTAAGTATCCTTAAACACACTGCAAAAATCTGTGAACCTACATAGCCTCTTAGAGTAAGTAGATATATAAGCAGTAGGCCAACCTCTTTGGTGTTCATGAAAGAAAATTCTATCTTAAGCTCATGTCTCTATGGCAATCTGATGATTCTAGTAAAACTGATGTTTGCAAGCATTGATTAACTCAGTGCATCTATATTCCTCAGATCGGTGGTGGGACAGCTGGATCAAATTTCTGAGAATGACCTCTCAGAGCAAAACTTGTTTATTATTGAGGATGTCCTTACAAAAGTGAATAGGGAAGGAGTGCAAAGAAGGTATGTCTTCCTATAAGTGAATGGTCCTTAGAGGTCTTGACCCTGCCTTAGTATTGAGAGTGCAGGTTAAGGGCTCTCCAGTTACAGGATGCAGAACCAGCTGCCATGGCTGTAGGTTTGGAAGACTATTATAGACCTGGATGGTTGGTGTGGGCTCTGGTGTGGTCTTCTCCTTCTTCTTCTCTCCATGTGTTTCTATTGTCCTAATCTACTTCCTGGTGTTGTATATGTATTATGTACAATGCAATGTTGACGCATACCCTATTTAGAGTTTCCAGTTCTCATGGTTTAAGTGTTAGTCTCACGAATTTTGTGACAATCTCTCACACTCGTGAAAACAATTGAGTATTCCCGAGTTTTGCTTTAAACTAGTTGTAATTATAAGATAGAGACATTGAGTGTACCTTTCTTAACTTGGGATTGTAGCGATTATTGCTGATAGACTCTGAGGAGTGATATCTTTATGGTAAAATTAAGTAGACAAGCTGAATTGCTTGGGACCACTTTGTCCAGTCCAAAGAAAACAAAACAAAACAAAAGTTTGATAAAGTGTTTGTTTTATTATCTTGGACAGATTCCCTCAGGAGGTTACAACAGCGGTGCGCAATCTATTCTGCAAGTTATTGGACCCTGACAAAACGGATGCTCGGAAAGGACGAAATTCTCTGAATCAGCTCGTGGAAGAGTTTGCGTACACCCTTGTGACAGACGAACCATGTCCACCTATAGTCAACTATAACACGTAATCACCTTTTGAAAGCTATTTAAGAGGATTTTTTCCAAAACTCAGGCTTGCCAATTGTCCTGAATTTTTCGGGAATGTCCCAAAATCTAGCCAAGTGTCCCGAAGTCCCAAAAGGGGTAGATTGTCCCAAAATCTGCCTTGCGTGGTGAAAATATAAGAAATTGTTCTTTCCATCTCGTTGCATTTGGTAAATATGGCGCCATGGCCGTGCCACGATTTACCCCGGGGGGTAGAAGATATGGGGGTTCTTTTTTCTTTCCTTTCCCCTTCCCCTCTCTCTCTCTCTCTCTCTCTCTCTCTCTCTCTCTCTCTCTCTCTCTCTCTCTCTTTCTCTCTCTCTCTCTCTCTCTTTCTGTGTCCCTATCTTCCCCTCCTGTCCTCCCATGGAACCAGTAAAGTTTACAAATGCAGATATCACACTCTTTCTTTTATTTTGTTTATCCCAGTGCAGGCCTAATTAATTACTGTTTATTTGTTTATTTATTGATTATCACTGAATTTTAGTTTAAAACTAATCTCTTTCTGTAGGTGAGGAAAGTATCAATTTATTTTGTATAGAAGTCAAAATATTTATGATTTTAATAAAGTCATAGTCTTCCTTTTGTCAAATGTGTATATTGTTTATAGAGGTGCCAGGGAAATTTGTAAGAAGACGTCTGTTTGATGGCTTTGAAAATTTCACTTTGTTACTCTTAAAACATTGTTCTGACATATAATTTACTGTGAAGTGTGTTTTCAGTACAAATTGCTTGGCACTTGGAAAAATTCTAACTGATCCCCTTGCATTATCCAACACCTGGTTTTACTAAGTCACACCATAAATGCTGAATTACATTTCAAGACTACCATTTACAAAGATGACCACAACATATAACCTTATTTATGTTTTGTTTTTTTAGCTCAAGAACTCTTTTGCTGCTTTTTCCATCTTTAGGGATTACTGATAACGATTTTGTGATATTTTTCTCAGGGAGAGTACACAATGTGCCAATGTGAAGATTTCTGCTGGCCGTTGGACGCCTGAGAGATTGAAAGACCATCAGTTTGCTGTCCAGTAAGATATTTTAAAGTATTTTGCTGGTTGATTTGTCAAGGGATAAATAGCGTAAAGATTATATTCAACTATTTGCTCCTTTCTCTAAAGTGACCATTGACCTTATCTCCACTTCAAAATTACCTTACAGTACTGGTAATGCTGTAGAGCTTCCTACAAAATAAACTAAGCAAAAGGCTATGTTTAGTACTTATTTCAAGGCTACAATATTAAGTTTTCCTCTGGAGGTATGTGTGTAAATTTCCAGTAATTAATCAGAATTTGAAATGTGAAAAAAATGTATACTGACTTGATATGTCCATTGTGAATATCTTTTGGGATTAGTGCAATATCATACCCCTTCAAAAGAGAAGATAAGTTATGAGGGCATTTTTAGCTATAAGTCCAGTATCAGCTTTATGACACCATACAGAAAATCCTCAACTGCAAAAACTGTATCATTGGAGTGAATATCATTGTGCATTTCCTTGGTCTGTTTTGTTTCAGGACAGACGACAGCCTCAGAACACCTGAGGAGCTACCAGGGCCTGACACTCCGGCAGATGATGGATCAGGAGAACAGGTGATGTATTCTAATGCTAGTCTTATTCTTCTGTGATCATTCCTCTCAATCAGGCATCCTAGAAACTCTAATGTATTCTACTGTTTGTCAAAGGGTTTCCAGTAGGCTGAAGAGCTTTACCCTCAAAGTTTTTCCCCAGTGATGCTAGTCTTGTGTAATCAGGCACCTGCAGCAAATCTGTTGCTTTTAGATCTTTGATCAAATGCAAAGTTGACAAAGACAGTGTGTGCCTTCTTACATTTTATGCAATACAATGGGAATTTTTCCTTCTCTATGGGCCATCGGATAAATTCTTTTTATTTCATGTGTAGCGATAATAATAAAAAAAGACACACGCAGTCCTCTCATGTTAAGATGTACATGTATATACTGTCCGAAAAAAGAAAGCCACTAAACATTGATCTTCTCAAAGCACTGTTTAATCGCTTCAATTCAAATCTATTCAACACTTTGTTCCTTATGTGAACTTTCCTGAAACAAAATGATTTGATGTCAATTTGTATTTTCCTATTTTTTATTGAGTTTTGTGCTTATGTCTGTTTATTCCATGATTTTATTCCAGTGTGTCGACTTCCATCTTGTCGAGTATTCAAGCCAGGCTTGGTTCCAAGGTAGTGGCAATGAAGACAGTGCACTCAATGACAGGGTGAGTACACAAAGAAACAAGATTTGAACACTACTCCAAGTTGTATTGCTGTTGTCTGTGGTATAGTGGTTTGACTCTTTGCCTATTACACACAGGATAGGAGTTTAATGTCCCCATTGGACAAACATCTTTGCATCTCTGCTGGGATGTTGTATTTCTCTTAGTTCAGGTTGGCCCTGGCAGGCAGTCTCAAAGTAGTCTGCCTCTGAAATGGCCTTATAGTGTTACATGAAAGTAAACCAAACCAAATTAAATCTAAGCATCCTTACCTTATGCCATCCTTGGGTTTTTTTACTATATAGTTTAGTGTATGGGAACCTAGCATCCAAACTTATATTCTGCTGTTGTTGTTTTTAAAAAATTGTGTTGGATTGACCGTTGATTATTTTTGTTATTGTGTTATCATGTAAAGTGTTTTGTACTTGTATCGAGATGTGTTCAGAATGCTGTCAAGCAAGGAATTATGCCCTATTGCCAAGAAAAACCAACCCATCTTCTCTGGTTTTACCTATCATAGTGCATAGTGTTTTTTACCATGACCTTTAAGAAAGTATTTTATGGCATTGAAGCAATTTGTAAAGCTTCCTTGAAGTTTTGTGTCTTGGTTCTCATGATTCTCACAAACATGATTCTTATAAAGATAACTTTTTATTCAGTTTAATGTTGACCACATTGTTTCTGCTCTTTTTCAGGTCGTAAGCTTTGGTCTCAAGGACGTTCCATCTCAGAGGACACAAGACCCTGTCAGGTTCCGCATTCACACCCCTCGCAGTCGGGTTGCTGCAAAAACTGCAAAGTATGGCATCTGCCTTATGCAGACTTTTTTAGTTATTGTCACAATCACAGAGTCTCTTTACAATTTAGCACTTTATAGTCACATAGCCATCAGGACGAAGCACCCTACAAGTCAGTTACGCGCAGCCAGCTTTGACGCAATCAGGCTTCTCAGTGTTAAAGCAGTTTAGATAAACGGCTCTTGCAAATTTGTGACACCTGTATGCATTGTATCTGAGGATCTGCATTATGTATTACTTGGGGTGCAAGATCTTAAACTAGAACCACTGTTCATCATTTTAAAGATAAAATATTCAATTTTAGGATGGAGAAAAGGCCTTCTCCACCTATATAATAATTTTTTTCAAATTCTTGTGACTTTTGGTCCATCCTAGTCAATGTTGATTTTTTTATGCTGGCACGAGGAAAACAAAGGTTTAATTAAATTTTGGGTGAAGTGCATCAATTGGTGAGTAGAGAAATTGTGTTACTTTATAATTTTGTAGAGAATATTGGTAGTAGTTATGAAACAGCTTGTAATATTAGTAAAGTAGAAACGAGTGGTCTCTTTCTTGTAGTAACATTTGCCTTTCTGTAAAGACTATACGTCTCGCAAACCAGGCCAAAGGGGCCATAAATTGCAATTTGGTCATGTAGAGATATTTGTGTCATCTGAAATCCTGTATGTTTCCCTTTCAAAGTGTGAAAAAAATTATCTTGCGAGTCCAATTAGGCTCTGAGGTATGATTGTTGGGAGTGGTACAAACATACACCCAAGTGAGAACAGAAAATGGGAGAAAAGCAGCTTTATTGCTGGAGAATGTTTTGCTGAAAATTGTCTCAAAGCAAACATTTGTGTAAATTTTAAGACACAAGGTGGCCAATTTTCCTCATTCATCTATAATCAAAACATTCAGATAGGAAAACAGTTCCAGATTATGCATTAAATCAAAAACACTTAAAAGTTAGTTGTTTAAAGAGGCACCAACATCTTTGGCTGTTTTAGCCAAACAAACACACTCATGATCACCCAAATTTACTTTACAGGGCTTTTTCTACAACTTATTTGGACAGATCACAAGATATACCAACTTTGCCCGCTGCACATAGATGTAGGCATACAATGACTATTTATTGAATTTCTCTACCCACAGATGCGTCTACTTTGATGAAGGCTCTGAGAGATGGGTGAGCCCCACAGACGTGTGCACTGTGACCAATGACCTGAGCTCGGGAGCAGATGACTTTGTGGACTGCGAGTGTCTACACATGTCCAGCTATGCCGTTGTGGCCACCACCAGGGATAGTGATATCGTTGGCTACGTTGTTTGGTTCTACATCACCTGCTTCATATGCATGGTGAGTCTAACATATACATAGTGATGTCCATAATAGGTATCTCAGAATTGCAGTTAATCCATCTGCAATTTTCTGGTATGTCAAATTTGTGAACCAGTGTCTGTGGTGTAACTCCATGTTGGACAGATATCACCATTTCTCTTCTGGGATGTATTGTGACACTCAGCCGAGCTTGGCCCAGATAGGCAGGGTAAAAATATTTCGTCCTTTGATTGATCATATATTGTTGCAAGGGGCATAAAACTAAAACACAACAACAAATTTGTGACATCTATACTACACTAAGTGATTGAGATGTCACGTTTTTTACATATCAAAACATTAAGAGGGAATAAAGTTATTCTAGGGCGAGGATTAGGAAAATAAGGGTTTAAGATTTTGTGCATGATCAGGCTGTTCTGTGTGAGAAATATCAGTGCTAGTTATTTGTAAAAAGTCTGCCTTTTGATCTTTTGAAATTCATAGTCACTTATGTAGCTCCTTCACAAGTTTCTTAAAATAAGTATATTTACCATTTAAGTTTAGAATTGCCCTTTTGAATTTGAATAGTCAACCATTGTTCTTATTTGTATGCTATGCTTGTAGTCAAATCAAACCTGGTCAGTGGCTTGTTATTTCACATAGAAGTAAATCATCCACTATAATCTTAGCCTTATTCATCCCTTTGCAAAACCACTAATGAAATAGCAAGTTCGTCAGAAAGAGGACTTGTAATATAGATTCACAGAGCTTGTCAAGAAATTCAGAGAAGTCATTTAAAATACTCTGTCGTCTCATGCGTTCTCCTCGTTTATTACAACAGAGATTGCTTTCTTTTTTGGTACATGGCATCAGTCCTGTGATCTGTGTTTAGGAATATAGAGACACCAAGAACATTGTTTTTTTCCAGTAAAATTGTTTTTCTCTAAAAATTAAGTTCTGAGTGACTGTAATGAAAAAAACACACCGTTAACCAATTGATGAAATTGAGAAAAAGGGTCTGCATTATAGTGCCTTTCTCTTGTATTCTCGTAAAAAATGATTTTCCATAAAAAAAATACTTTAAAAAGCAAAATAGATAAATAATTTTTTTTTAAAATAAAACATTGCCTTGTAAATCTTACACTTTGATAACCCTCTTGAATCAAAAGAAATACCGGTCAATATGCAAAGAGTAAGAAAGAGTACCCTGCCCTCATAATGATTTATTATTTGAGAATGGTCGACTTGTAAAAATGAGAGAGTATGAATTAGAATCTCTTTATTAGTAATCTCTTAGACCTAAAGATGCAAAGAAACACAAGAGCTACTGAACATTTAATTAGCACATTTTATGTACCTGATCTTTTCGTATATTATTATATGACAACATATTCATTTTTTAAACATTGAAAAAAGTTATCATTTAAAATTTATTCTTTTAAATATTTCAATGGCATTTTTTTGTGTATGGCTTGTATTGACTTATGTACTTGAAATATATTCACATTTCCAAAAGGTCTCACTCCGCTTCTCGTATAATCGACGTGTAGATTTTTATTCGCTGTCACTCTGAGTAATTTGTCGGCATCCTGTGCAGTTTTTTTGCGACACTGCTGATGAAATATGTTCATCGTCACTGCGCTTCTCCTAAAGGTAATTATCACATTTGGTTCCATTAGTTGCCCATGTTCATTTCTTCTGAATGATAATAGTAATACATTGCATCGTTATAACAAAAGTTATTTCCATGATTACCAATGCTAAACGCAGTTTACAAGAAATTTTAGTGGAAGTACAAACTGTCCAACTTTCGAAAGTCTTTAGACAAGTCTACTGTCTACTGATGAAATGAGCATGGGCAGTTTTCTTAGTTGCAGTCTTTGTCTCATTCATAAAATTTTGTGATTTTTTTACGCATCCTAGCTGTAAGCTTTAGTATCTTTTCTTGTATGCATGTTTATGTAAATGGTCTTGCTTGTTATTTTTACACAATTTCATTGAAAAAAAATGGTAGCCACTTGAGAGTGATTGTATGGCTTAAGATTGTACAGATAATAATATATTTCTTTGTGATATTTTAGAGTAACCTTTTTGTTGCTGCTGTGCAGACATACATTATTTTGTTGTATTTCTCTACAATTGGATAAGATGAATCATCCATCAAGCATTTTTGCATTTAGAGCAAGCATTTTTTTATAGGACATTTCAGGGATTTTGAGATTAGAATATATTCAAATAAGAGATCGTTCAAAGATTGTTCTTTTTGTAGAAAATTTGAGATTTTAATTTATTTTGTTCCATTTCTATTTTGTTCTTATAATATGCAACAAACACGTTGGTGTCTTCAAGTGTTATAACTTTCTCTTTGTTCCCAGATTGTGGTGTATATCCTGTACAAGTGTATCTACTCAGTCAAACCCAAGGTCGGCCATTCAGATCATGTCATGTGAGACAGGATGAAGAGGTTTTGCAACATATATTTTAAACTGCCACTTTCAAGCTGATGTGATGGAGGTGTTTATCGGCTCCAGCAAGGCCTTTGTTTAAGACATTTTAAGCCTCCAGTTTCAAGACAATGTGTGATCTTTTGCATTGACTCCTACAAAGTTTTCATTGTAATATTTTCTTTTAATACAATGTATTACTCAAAGCTGAACTGGACCTGATAAGAAAAATGCTCTTTTATATCTATTTCTGGAGGTGATATTGATTGGAAAAATGAGGCCTACTGATTAGCTCTTCTTTGAACTATCTCAAGATTTTTTTGAGGCAACACTGTGGCATTTCACCTTCCAGCCAGTGAGCTGAAGTCACGTATGGCCTTGTGGGAATTTGGAGATGGTATGAAAAAGACTAAGCTGACAAACTCTTGAGCAGACAGTCATGTGATTTAAATCTAAATCAAGTGCCATTCTAATGCCAGGTGTGCCTTGTGGAGAGGTGCATGGGTTTTTTGTTTTTTTGGGGGTTCTTTCTTTTTTAGAGTGATTCCTCTACTTTTCTGTATGAATTGGAAAACTATGCAGGGATTCTATCCGTTTCTTTTAATTGTCTTTAAAGAGAAAAGAAATATATAATATAGTGCCCACATTTCAGTTTCATAATGTTGTGAACTGTTATTGAATAATTTATTCATTTGTTTGTTTCAAGCCAGTGACCTACGAAGGACATTCTGCTATTCTGTTTATTGTGAGTAATTTGAGTACGAAAACTTTTTGAGAGGAAGTTTTTTAAAAACAAGATGCAATGTTTTGAGGACTTTTTATCCCTTGCCATATCCTGTGAAAATGATGCCATCTAATTAGTATGAACGTGGCGCATGTGTCATGATGCCATCTAATTAGTATGAACGTGGCGCATGTGTCATGATGCCATCTGATTAGTATGAAGGTGGCGCATGTGTCATGATGCCATCTGATTAGTATGAACGTGGCGCATGTGTCATGATGCCATCTAATTAGTATGAACGTGG
>JAUKPP010155733.1:0-14748 GCA_032273245.1 Phyllaplysia taylori
GCCCTTGCAAAATATTGATGAAAAAAGAGACGCACTGTTTAAGATTTTATAAAGATGGTGATTTGTGACCCAACCAATGTTTCTATTCAGAAACAAATATTTATAATCTAGGCCCGTTGTTTTGTACCCTGCTGTTTGAGCTCTCTCTTTATAATTTGTGATTGTTAATATGTATGTATGTCACTATGTCAGAATGATGGTTGGGGTGGAGTAAGGGGGCGCTGGGACTCGGCTGGGTGGAAAAGGGGGCGGTGGGCGAAAATAGTTTTTTTTTTAAAGAAAGACTGATGTCCTGTGAAAACAATAAAAACAAGGAACTGATGGTTTGTGTTCTTGAATCAGTACAGGAAAAAAAGAACATGCAGTAAAACCTTGGTATTATGTACTTGGCTTAAAACATACACTTAGCTGTAACGTTCACTTTCTCAAGTCCCGAGTCCCAATAAGTATTCTATCTCTCTTTATATGTATGTCTAAAACGTACCACTTATAACAGACTTTCGGCTATAACATTAATTTTTCAAAGATTTGTTTATAAAAACTTAATTTTTAACACAGTGTATGTTCATTGTGATTATGACAAAAAAATTAAACAATAATGCTGTTTTTACGGCACTCGAGATAGCAACGTAATCAGTGAGAGGGCGCATTTCTCCTTAGACCACTGCTTCACCGACAGTAACCGCTTGTGTTCCCTCCCCCCTAAGATCCCCACCCAAACAATCTGTTCTCTGTCCTTTTTACTCCCATATGGTCAGGAGGTCGGCATCTCGATTAACCAGCGCTAAATCTTTATCTCATGTTCGGCAGCTCATTGATGAGCTTCAGAGTCCAATCACACATGCCTGCTTGCCGACACCATGGTAAGAAAATGAAATAAGGGAAGGAATGGTCAGTTACGCTACAGACCCTCCTCCCCAGGGCTTGCAAAACGAGGGCAAGACTTTCGCTTCATAATCCAATGAAACCTTTGTTGAAGACAAAATATAACCAATAAGATTAATATTAACCTTACTGACATTGCTAGTCTTAACAGCTTACATGTCAATCATCTATCAATCATTGTCTTTTCCTGGGCTTGCTGTTTACACTGATCTTGCTCTTCCTCCATCTCATTTTTGGCTATCACGTACCTGACTAAAAAAACATTCAAAATCTTAGGTCCAAAGGGAGTCCGTAATACTGAGGTTTTACTGTATTACAGTGTATTATGAGCATTCGCCTAAGAACTTGAAAGTATGAAATTTTAATCAATCCTGCTGATTTGCTGGGTCTTTCACAAAGTTCCTTTAGACCTGACTTGGTTTCTTTACTGATGGACACAAGGTTCCATCTCTTAATTGATCTCATACTCGTAGTGTTGCCAGTTAACCAACCGGTGCCTGACTGTATTGTAATGGTTGAGCTCTTTGCCTATCACTCTGAAGACCCAGGTTTAATTTCCACAATGGACGAGCATCTGCATCTTTCTGCTGGGATCCATTCCTCTCCGCTTGGGTTGGCCCTGACAGGCAGGGTTTTAGTAGCTGGTCTCTTAAATGACCTTACAGTGTTGCACACGATTAAATGAACAGTTCCACATGGACCTTGAACTCATGTCCTCGGATGCTTTGCAAAACAGCTGATTATTAAATTTTGAGGTCGGGTAGGCCACGTTATGCCTGAGATTGAAAAAAGAAGGGAATTTACCAGCTGTCTTGCCGAGCATCTGACAATGAGAGAATGGTGCTGGGACTGGTCAGCCCAATGTCAGTATGCCGAAAAGCAGTAACAATATGACAATGACAAACACTGCACAATTGTCAAATTTCTTTTTATTCAGAATTGATACAGGTTCAGCCATATCTCATAAGCATGTAAAATACACAGTAAAAACTTTAAAAATACACAAATTTCTATCAGTTTTCTTGCACTCAGAAGTTTCCCACTGGTTGGCTAGGATGCAATAAGCTGAAGAACAACTCGCTGGCAGAAAGCTGTAAAACTTCAGTAAATTGATACCTCAACAAGTATGCACTAACTATATAGAGATATACAAGGTATGGTGTATAATTTAGTATAAACATGCACAATGTATATATGAGAAGGGCAACACACTATATGCTGTATAAATGTAGTCTTTACGTTACTATCAATCACTATTGTCAGATTGGAAAGTCATGGAATAATGTTAAAAAGCTATCCCAGGATAGGAAAAAGTGGAAAGTGTTTGTGGCCTATACCCTGCTCCAGGGTGAAAAGGCAATGAAAATTATGACTATTGTCATTATATTGTTATCACTCCTTACTATTGTTCTCGTCAATGTCATTATTGTAGCCAAGAGATATTCCGTTGGCAATAAGTTTGAACTTGAAGTCAGTTTTTCACTGGTCGAACTTGCCTTAGTGGCCACCTCTCCATAGAAATAGCATTCACGTGTGTTATGACACACGCATGTTTTATCTTCGTTTCTACCCTGACCACAACAGTCCCCACCTAAGTGGCCAAGGTCAGTCATTTTCTTTGACAAAAGGCCACTCAGCTTGCTCATAGCAGTCAATTATGAAGAGCTTGCTGCATAAGAGGGATAAAACAGTCAAAGAAGCTGGCATCTCTATAAGGCGGAGCGTCCACTACCTGTTTTGTCAGTTGCAGGCCAGGCTCATCTATATATGATATATACATATGCGCCTGGCCTGCAACTGACAAAAGAGGTCGGTGGACGTTCCGCCTTAGTAAATAACCTCCAACCAACAAACTGTGTTAAAAATTTTCCTGCTCTATCTCTAACCCATTCTGAAAATGACTGCCAAACATCTATGCGTCCCAAACAACTTACATGGCCAATCTACGCATAGCATTATCTCTGTTGGTAGTGGTAGTTTACATGTAGTTTGTGAGAATTCAATTTCATACAGTAGAACTCGCATAAATTGAAATTGATGGGACTATTGAAATCACGTTAAGTGCAAACACAAGATTTGTATACAAATATATGGCTCTAGGCTATTGTGCTTTTATTCCTCAAATAACAGAAAAAGTCTTGCAACATGAGCTCATTTTAGTTGAAGTTTGTAACTTTTTTCACTGTTCATAATATATCTTCACAAGCAGTTACAACCTCTCTAAAGTCCTTTGGGGTCTCTACTTGTAGCATCTCTGTTGGAGACCGGCTTTCATCCTCATCTCATTCCTCAAATGACACATACAATACATGAATTGAAATGAAGAGTTCATTGCAAAATAAACTTATTGAGGCTATTGAAGCAAATTCAGTATTCAAGGCATTTGGCCTAACTTACAAATAAAGACACATTAAGTTTGTATAAGTTCTTTTGAGATTCAATGTTTTTTTAGGGTAGTAGTGTCTGGTTTAAAAACACAATCATAAGCAGGGTTCTCTTGAGTAGAGCTGATTTTGACTGCGTACTGTATAGATAATTTTCTCCTCCTAAGGTGGAGGGATGGTTCGTTCGCCTCGGCCTGGATCAGCACACAAAAAGGTTTTTCAATTTGGTAGCCCCACAAAAGACTAACTTGACATCAACAGCAAATAAACAGATTTTCTCTTGTAAAAAATTATTTTAGTTACCGATAAATGAAAACCCTTTGTTATCCTGATCCTTATCATAAAATGTTAATGTTCTGGTTTGGTTTAATGCCGAATGGAACTCTGTAAGGTCATTAACAAGGCGGGACCTTTAAATTATACGTCCATCTCCAATAGGATGGGGGTCGGAGCCATGAAAGCTAAATAAAATTCCTGGTGAACCTCCCCAGATTTGAACCCGAGACCCCCTCATGAATCTGGAAAAGAAATAAAATGAAAATAACGTTGTCCCAAAAATTGTGGGTTGTGAGGTTTCATCACTCCAGCAACAATATAGATCATGTAAATGCCTGGCACTGGTATAATAAGATTGGTCCACATAGAGAATACAGACCCATACATTATAGTATTCTACATGTAGTCTGAACAAGAGCACCTCATGGTGGGTACAACACATATAGATGAACATTTATATCATTCAGAGATATCTATCCAATGTATGATACAGTCAACAACATTAAAGAAATGAAAGAAAAAAATCAAGCATATTGAAACTTTCAGCTGGGCAAAGGCGATGGATGAAAACAAGGTCCATGCTAGAGGTCACTATGGGTACACTGATATGATTATACATGTAATCTACAAAATGGTGAAAACATAAAATACACTACGTACAAAATCATCTAAATGATTTGACACTGCCTACAAAAAATATATAAATAAAATTTCAAATTTTACAAATCACTTGATTTTCTACCTGCCTTGTCCATTTTCACCTTGAATTATGGTAGAAATGATAAAAAATGGAGATGAACATTTTGAGCAAGTTGGTATTATTAAAAGGTATTTGATATCTTAAGTACTGGTATATGAGGAAGATTTCCACTCATATCAGCATTTTTCAGCTGAATAATCAATAGATGTTGCTGTAACTGACATAGAGCACAGATGATTTGACAATAGAATTTTTTCTCTATTTTATGTATCAATAAACCAACACTTCTCTGTTCTGACTCTGACAGTGGATAGAAGGGGAAAATTATCTTATAGAAAGTACCAGTACCGTTCTATGATCTGAGAATGACTTCTCTTGGACAGATTCTATGCTATTTACGATAGATAAACTTAAAAAGCTGCAAAACAGAGGTGACAGAACACCACCAGCCACCCTCCCACCCCCTCCCCCACACACACCCCAACCATCCACCCCAGACTCAGAATATCAGCACTTTACTATACCACCACATTGTATTATTTCACTTTGACTAAGAACATACGTATAAACTGAAAAGATACACATCTTTCTAAGGGCAGACAAATAGCGTAACAATAGCATGATTGAAGCAAAGTAGACACAAGTTTGTAAAAAAAAATTTAATATTGCACAATGATCCACATAATCTTTGGTTGGCAAGTTTCACAAAAAAGTAAAGTGAACAGACTTCGGTACAGAATATAATATAGAGGGTTGATTGAGAGTATAAAACATGCAACATCCAGATACGCAGTGGAATACTGACTATAGGACATCCAATATAACAGTCAAATACAGAATGTACACATATCAGCAAAAAGGTTTTTGATGTGGCAATTATAGTCACTATCAAAATGTCACACTGAACAATATGCAGTGACATCCATTGTAACAGTCATATTGTACATATCAGCAAAAAGGTTTTTGATGTGCCATTCAATAGACAGACCTATAAGTGGCTGCCCACAAAATTGTATAAAAATTTAGCCGGTCGCACAGCCCAAAAGTTAAAAGCTAAATGTTTATTCCCTGTGGGAGGCTGTTGGAACTTTGGATCACTGTAAAATTGTCGTAAATCCGACAGTTGTCGGACTTTTTACAGGTCTGAATAGAGTCCCTTTCAAGATGTCATATAGGCCCTACTGAACAATACAGAGTCAATATCTACACCCCAACGTGCCATTTATAAAGTTTCTACAATTTGGTTGTTGTGTTGAAAACACACATGTTTTTCATGTTAGGTTTAATGCCCCCTGGCAACACTGTAAGATCATTTAAGAAGCAGGTTACTTCGACTATACCTGTTAGGATCAACCCAGGCTGAAAGGGGCCCAACATCCCAGCAGAAACAAGAACAGACATTACATAAAACTTACAGTGATCATGTATCACCATATTGCACTCACAAAGGCTCAAAATTCTTCCAGCAAAATCAACATACCTTTGTCCCTGTCAATGGCATCTTTAATTGATTACCCCAAATTTCCTGTAAAAAGGACAAATAAAGATTCTTATCTTATCTTATCTTATGTAATGCAATTTTGCAATGTATATACAGTTTGATGTGCAAACCAAATTTCTTGGGTTTCATAAATCTAACTCTGAAAAAGTATAAAAGAGATGAAGTGACACCATGCACAATGCCATGATTTCAAATGGTTTGCTGACATATTACATAATAGACAATATATAATTTTTTTAATGTTTTTGCACAATTTCTATTGGTCTGGCTTATACTCAATCTGATGCAGATATAAACTTTCATTCTTGTGTCCACCTGAAACCAACACAAAGAATTTAGTCTATATATGGAAGATTACACAAACATTTCAATTTCTATACACCAACCCTAAGCATTATGAGAATGATAAAAAAAAATATATTATAATTATAAGATAACAAGTTTATACTGCAAACAATTTGTGGTCTTGATTAAAATTGCTCAGTTTTTACAAACACTTTGAACAACATGATTCCATTACATTTGGTTCCTTTGAAAATTATCCCTGCCCTGAAAACTGCCTACTCCAAACTCCTCTCTAGATTCGTCCCTTGTACCTCAGTACAGATTGCAAGGAATACAATCAAATATACCTCAACCACATGTGTCAATCATTTCTTTAAGACATGGTATTTTATTATTTCTATTTTACATCCCTTGTAACACCCATGGGTCTCACTCAGAGTTTTTTAAAAAGGAGGAACTTTCCATGTGATCACGACAGAAGACCATTTTCGTGAGACCCCCATTATTATTATACTGTTTTAACCCTAGTATGCTGAAATAAAAAACATCAATTTACAAAAGTAAGGTTATTACATACCAATTTGAGGGTTTGGATAATAATTTCAAGTAAAAGAGTCAAGTACCAAATATTAAGTGTAGTTTAGTGGAGGAAATGTTATTCGCAGAAATCCGTAAAATAACGAAATATTGAGACCCATGAACATCGTAAGGTTATTTTTGCAGCAGACTACTTTAACCCTCTGCCAGGGCATATAAGATAGACACAAAATCCCAGCAGAGCAACTGAGACATTTGTCCAATGTGAGAATTGAACTCCTGTCCACTGCATAATAAATGAAGAGCCTAACCATTACACTACAAACTCCAGTTTTGAGAGATAACCAACATGATTACAACCGCATGAAGATTGCTTATGACATCACAAAGCAAGCAGTATTACATCACTGAAGAAGTAGAAAATATATAAAATATAAATAAAACAATATATAGCACCTGTTATTTACAAAAGCATTTGGCATGGAAAGAAATTTGACAGTGAAATATTAATTCCAATAAATGATGGGACTTTGGCTTGACGTGAAAGAGTTGGGAACTCAGTGGCAATTAGGATGACAAGACACAATGATCAGAAGCTGGCTTAAGCCGGTGAGAAAAGGAGAATATGATATTGAATGTACACAGGACTTTCAAAACCAGCCATTTGTTTAAAACAAACCAGCCACTTCTGTCTGGTGAAACATACCTGCCACTTCTTTATAACATTTCTTTATGACAAACCAGACATTTCTTTTAACATTTCTTTATAACAAACCAGTCATTTCTTTAATATAAACCAGCCATTTCAGTGAAAAAGTCCAGCCATTTCTGTTAAATAAAATACTTTACAGTCTGAGGGCAAGTCCAGCTCGTTGCGATGAGCTTCTTTATTTTCTTACCTGCAAACCAGCTACTCCTTTGAAATGGAGTACTTTGACAGGAGGCATGGGGGCAAGTCTACCATGCCTTACAGAACTATCAATACTGTAAGGCCAGTACAACGAGCTGCAGTGAATCATTGACCCAAAGTGTGGTGGCATGATTGAGTATTCGCACTTAACTATTGCATGTGGTGGTAGCCTCCATACTACACTGACATCTGGCAGGACATTTTGAGTTCAAAGTGCGGATAGATAATCTATTATAATTTTAAAAAAAGGTGTTTTTTCCTGTTCAGGCTCCAGACATGACTACTTGACTGATTTTGATCCATTAGAGCAGCGGTTCCCAAACTTTTTCATTCCGCGACCCCTTTTGGTAGGCCAAAACGATCGGCGACCCCCCTAAATCAAAATAATATCATGAACCTGTCGGTTTTAGGCTAAAAATTAATAAAATCATGGACCCTTCGCGACCCCCCAAGATTAAAAATTTGTCTCAATCTCAACTGTGTGCTTTGCTGGCGTAACCAATCAAACAAACCAGTGTTTGCATGATATTATTTTTCATACTTTTGAAAAAGTTCGTTCTCAACTCTGTTTTCAACGTCTCAATACTTTCACTATGAAAGTGGCTTTCAGATCAAGTGCTTATAAGTATGTTCTGAAACATCTGAAAAATTGCTTTCCTGGGCCAGGATTTTTGGGGGATTGGGAGAAGTCCCAAGCGTGGGTTCCAACAGTGGCAGTGGGTTTAGATCGACAGAGAGAAGGATACAGATACCATTATCATAATGGAGACAAAATTAATATCCCCTGCAACGAACAAGGATTTGCACTAGTTTAGTAGAAAAATTAAAAAACTTTTCCTCTGTGGCTCAATAAATTAGCAAAATGACATTGTTATCAGGACCTGGGGAAAGGCAGTCGAATTCAGACATTTCTCTACAAAAATTGGTCTGCATGGAGTTCAGCAGTGACAGTCTAATTATGAGATAGAAGCATGAAACTACAGATACTGTATCTTTATAGACTATTCACTCGCCGAAAAAAGTGTCCCCTGAAACTTACAGCGACACCTCGTGCTTATAGTGGTGAACGGAAATTCACGATCCTATTTTCCCGACATAGGCACTATCTTAGTCCTGTACAAACCTTTCAAAAGGACCAGAAGTTCTCGTCCGTAATGGGCCCTCTTGGGCTATGGGGAAAACCATTTCGCATATCAGGAGGATTTCATTATATTTTTATGAAATTCAAGAAAAAGGTACAATAGTTTTTATTGAAATAGCCAAAGATTCAAAACTTATTTATCCAGCTCTAATTTACTATACACAAAGAGCCAGCAGTGCTCTGCACCACAACCTAAGCCAGATGTCGCTGCATACCGGAAAGGACACTTTTTTAATAAAGGCAAAGAGAAGAGTGAATAATAAGAGTGTTATGTAGGATCTTGTGATGAAACTCTGCAACATCCATTGCTAGGCAAATGTCATCACTATTTCAATATAACAATAAGAACATTGTACCTTCATATTCAATTACATGTTCCAGCTTGTCAAAAGCAATTTATTATGAGGTATGCACACAATACCAAGGCTAGATTACTGTCCTTCAAGAAAGATATTTAGACATACATATATACACTGAGAGAGGACATTGAGATCATTTCCACATTCAATAGCTCACATCCAATCAGTGATAAAGTAAAAAAGATCACATTTGCCGATAGGTTAAAACAGCCAAAAAGCTGGCGCCTCTATAAACAAACAGGTCCAAACTAACCACGTTTGCTGAATCCCAGGTTGTAAACAAGCCTGGGTTGTCCTTGATAAAGGAGAAAAAAAATGGAAATGTATATAATATTGCACAGCCCCTGGCAGTAACTCACCTAGAATAAATATAAAAAACTCCCAGAGGAAATATAGCTCACAGCCCCTGGCAATAACTGACTAGAATGGAAAAATGATACCCAGAGGCAAACATATAGCACAGCCCCTGGAAATGACCCAACTAAAATAAAAAATCTTTAAAGTAAATTGAGCAGGGGAAATATTCCACAGCCCCTGGCAATGACCCGACTAGAATACAAAAAAAATTAATTCAAAGGAAATATACAGGATGTAAAAAAATTGTGCACCACCTACATCCACGCTCTCTTGACGAATTGAGAAATGTAATCACAATTGAGTGTCACAACATCCATCCAGATATCCTAAGGAGAGTTAAAAACAGCTTTTGTGGAGAATAGAGAGTTGTATTAATAAAAATGGTGCTCAATTTGAGCAAAACTCGTAAGTGTGTTTCAGGATGGTGAGCGACTTTTTGGACACCCTGTATATTGCAAAGCCCCTGACATCAAGCCAACAATTTGTCTTACAGCTGCTTAGCTCACTCACAACTCCCGATAATAACATTTTAAGCAGATGTCGGAAATATTGCAATGCATTTCATCTAAGTGTGCAAATTGAAAAATAATGTTCTATGCAGTTGGTGAAAAGAATCTAAGTGTTATCTGAGATAGATGTAAAAATCCAAACAGTTACAATGTGGGTGGCAACTGCCTAAAGTAATGGAAAGCGGTGAGCGAGGTGTACAGCTTGCTATATCCCAGGTTCACTGTAATGCATCAGGCTTTTAAACAAAACTTACACATACCAACCAACAAAAGCCAGTGTTGGAACATTACCAGTTAACTTTCAATTTTTCCGTTTCCCACAGTAAAAGTAGTCAAACATGACTCATTGCTCCAACAACCTAGCCATTTCACTTATTTTTCTCAAGCCCCTGTCTCTTGGACTATTACTTTCGTACATCACACAATTGTGAAAAAGGCTCTAAAGAAAAATGTCCCATTACAAACAAAAATTAAAACACACAAAATGAAGGGAAAGTTGTTTGTGGGAATATAGAGTCCCAAACAAATTCCATGTTTTTAACTCAAATGGAAAAGCAAGAGCAAAGAATAAGATTTATAGTTTTTGTATGACACTATATATGCTGAGTTGATTCTGAAACCCAAGGTAAAATTTATGATAGGGTACAACTTTATATGTAGAGGATCCTGCAAACAAAAACGGCACACAATAAATAACTTGTGGGACAACGAAAAAGGCTGAGCACCTTACAACATACATAGTAGGTAGATTTTGTTGTAGATAAACATCAACTAAAAGATTACAACACAAATTTTTTTTTTCCTGCAAATATAATTTCTACACAAAAATTCACAGCACATCATATTTGAGAACTTACTAAAAACTGAAGGGACCAGGGAAGATTAATGGTATTTTGCTGTCATTTGTTTGTTATTGAAAAAAATAAATTAGAAAATGGATACACCTGCAGCAACGGCACGACTAACAACAAACCTAGGACTATAACACCCTGTACAAGATTGGAAGAATTCACTAATGGTATTATTTAACCAGAAAGTACGAAGAGCACCTCACATGTAAAAAATAAAGATATACTCTTCCCTAAGGCTTCCTAATAAACCACAAAACAACAATCTATGACATTGTTGCTCTATTGGAAGCTGAATACATGACTTTGCCAACCCATTTATTTTCCCATGAATCAAAACTGCGCGTGGAATTGTGGAAAATTACATTCATTAACACGGCCAAAAATTATCTGGGAGAAGCACAGTTGAAAATACACCAAAGTCACAGCCAGCGTAATTTGTTCCTTGATCTATGACAGATTCAAGACATCTGATATCAAAACATTATGTGGAAGCTGAAGATCATTGCTTGCCTCCAGGACCAGCATTGTCTCTGAAACAGATTGAAGATTTGTTTTTCAAGACTTTAAAGAAAAAGATGACTGACTGTTTTAGAAAGCAAAAATTATAGCCCATTTTTATATGATGAGGTGTAAGTAAATATATCGATGTTATACCAACAGCTTCATGTAACAACTTACAAAATGTATCCAATACACAAAACCATGGATCTCCTGCACAATAACAGATACCCACGATCAGAGATAAGACTGAAAATGTAAGTTCATATTGAAGAGGTATGTTTCTAGATAAGGTTTTAAGATGAAAAACTCACTAAAAAACATATCAGCGTTTTCAAGATTTTATCCCTCAGTATGGGTGATAAACTCTTTTTTCTTTAATCTCAAACAACTTTCACTGGCAGACCAGCCCCCTACCACTTTCTGAAACAATTCATCTAATCATAGAAGCACCATAAATATTTCATGTTCCTGCATATGAATTGTTTAGGGTTGTTTTTTTAAGACTTAAAAGATTTAGATAAGCTCAATGGTGACTAAATGTAACTGCCTGATGTGACTTTTCATGACCACAAAGACCTGCGGAAACAACACACAAAGGACAACCCTCAGAGAAACTTAAGCATTTTTACATTAAAAAAAAAGAAAAAACAATAAGAGACTAAACCAGCCAAAGGCTGGTACCTCTAAAAATAATTTATTCCTTTCTACTACAAATAAATGTAAACTATATACTTGAAGAGCATTTTGAAATGATGATGACCAGTTGAACAGTTGAAATGGAATACAGCAGGTTTTGAATCTCAGCTTCTCAAATCCTTATAGAATACAAAGCTAAAGTTGACTAATGATATACAGGTCAAGGATGTAAGGACTCGTAGCTCGGAGGTGGAGGCAGCGAGGCAAAGTTGTCATCCTCTAACTGAGGAACTTGGCTGTAGCCAGAGGTGGGAGGGAGTCCCAGAGGTGGGGAAGGAGGAGGCAACGGGTACGTGTTCGGACGACTGCTTGGAGGCACAAGGACAGGGGGCAACGGGTTGCCATTCTGTGGGGGTAGGGGTAGGGGTTGGGGTGGACCTGTGATGTAGGCGCCACTCTCGGTGAAGTGATCACTGTTGTAGTACGGGTAGCTAGGCATGCGGTGGAAGCGACTGCGCCGACTGGCCGCAGTGGATGGTCTGCTGTGAGAGTCGACGTTGGAATTTGCTTCATCATCAATGTTGTCATCTCCATTTCCTTCTTGAGATTCCATCCTACCAAACACACACTCCTCATAAGACGGTGGGACTGAAGAGACATCAAAAGAAGGTGAAAAAAAGTCTATAATCATGATTATGAAATCTATAGAAATTTGCTTATTTGGAGTCTATATGCCTTTAAGACATGCAGATGTGACAATGTGTTTGCCATTTTTCTGTAAGAAAAATGTAAAACAAAACAGGTACAGACATGTCATGAAAAATGGAGGGCTGACAATTAAACATGAACTTTTTAAAGAAGAATTCTGTTTGCAAAGGACAAACTGAAAAAGATAAATGACTAGCTATAACGACCATGTTTATATGGCAGAGAAAGTTATTTCCTTAACATAAGGTTGGGCAGGAACCTTAAAGTTTGCAAATGAGCAAATTTTGGATGTACACAGATTTTTTTCCCTGTAAACGAAGTTAAAAAGAACAAGAAAACAAAAGAGAAGAATGCATGATTGAGTAAAAAGGTTTAATAAATCTCTCACGCCAAGCAGAGAGCAGAGATAAACAATCAAGCCTCTTAAATGAGCTAAAATAAAAAACCTAAACCACCAACTGATAAACAACTTACGTTCAAACTGCTGTCTGACAGGTGGAGATGTAGAAATGTCAAGGTCAAAGGAAGAGTTGTTTGTGTCAGCAATGGAAGGCGCAGCTGGTTCTGGGAGTCTCAGGGGAATAGTGCCAATGAACACACCACAATTGATGTGGATCGTACGCCATCCTACTGGAACTTTCATCTAGGACACATTGAACAATATTATAGCATTCAGCATAGTTTGCTTCACAGGTTACAAATTAGATTAATGTGAAATAGTAGACAAATGAAGACTAGCGACAACCAGTAGCCAGTAAAAACAAAAATTAAAACGTCTTTATCACAAATAGGCAGGCCTCTCTGTTGCTCAAGTGGAATACACCTGAATAAGCTGAATCTCATACACCCCAACCAAGACACGAAGAATTTCCAAACACATAAACTTTTTAGGTACATGTCCCTATCTATTTTTATAGTAAGACTTAACTTACCCTACCCAGAACACTTTTTTTGGTTGTCTACGTTTTCAGATGGACTGCCACTCTTAAATAATACGGTACATAGATCCTTATTATTCAGTCTGCTAGTTGTGGCAATCTCTCAGCGAGATGATTGTTAAAGCAAATCGAATTTATCGGGTGGAATATAAATAAATCATCCGGAAAACATCTAACCCACCATGAAAATGCTGAATATCCAATAATGCCACTGTTTTCGTAGCAACAGAAAGATTTCAGTTAAAATTTTTTGTTTGGTTCCATGTCAACATAGCATAAGGTATCTAGGTATAACAATTTCTAGCTATTTTTTTCAATAAAAAGCTGGTCTTCCTTGTAGCCTGCCCCCTTAAAAAGATGGAATAGTAAAGGGAAACAAAAGCGCCTCCATTATCCAAGTCAGGTTCGAGTGAGATAAATTAAAGGTATGCGGTCAATGTTTACTTCCTACATACATGTATCTCGTATGTGATGTCGATGATGCTGCATCCCTCTAGAAGCGAGGGCGCCACAGCTGGGATGATGCAGTGACTGTGAAAGACAGCAGACTTGCCCACTCCTATCTCATCATCTGACTGAAACAGTTCCCATTCATTGATCTTGTTGTGGTACTTCGGATTCCCCGAGGAGAAGACACTGTCGCTGAACCCTGTGTACTGCACCATCTAAATAATCATGCAAACAAAAGTTCTTCAGTTGTGTTGCAACTCCATCAAGTCAGAGGTTCTAAATAAAAAGATGGGATCAAAGTGATCAGTATTCTCCACAACTTTAAAAATATTGCTCCTGAGAAATATTCTATGCTCCAACATCTTCTATATCCATTATAAACATTTCTGGGTGAATTTATGCTAAAGCCATGGGGAAAAAAAAAAAATATCTGTCATTTTGAAGTTAGTGGACTTTGGTCGGCATTTTTTCTTCACTTCCATGTCTCACAACAGGAGACTAGAGGCTTCATAACATGTAAATATCTCAACTTCTGTTCATAACAGATCAATAACTTTTCCTCACAGGCATGAGAAATATATCAACAGAATCTCCTGACGAATGCCTTTTCCTGCATTTTTTTCCGAGACCACCACATTGTATAAAACACATGGAACAAGACATTTTTCATTCCATTGCCAAGTCGATATTGTAACCTCATATAAGTACCTTGGAGTATCAATTGATTCTAAATTGGACTGGCACCTCCACTCTTCTGAAGTCCTCTCAAAAATAACTAAGAGAATGTATTTTGTAAGAAAGTTGTCAATGTTCAGCATTG
>JAUKPP010155955.1:0-14745 GCA_032273245.1 Phyllaplysia taylori
AACTGGCTCCTATTGTTTTAGTCCGATATCATGAAATCGAATATTCATCGTTAGCCCGGAAGTCCGTTTCAAGCTTCGTCTTACTTTCACAATGGTTAGTTTCCATCGATTTCAGGATTGTACCCATTTTTTATGAAATCTCCCCCATTTTGAGGTCCCATTGTACACATTTTCACCAGATGGGGTTGGCAGCTCTGAAAGAAACAAAAGTAAACCATTTCTGGTCGCACAAGCATCATATTTAGCCATGAAAGATCCTTGTAAATTCCATGGAGCGCACTTTCTGTTTCAAATTTGATAAAAGCAGGATTTTGGGCAACTGTGTTGGAGGATTCTGTGTAAGTATTAGATGATTCTGAAGTGTTTTGGCTCTGCTTGGTGCCAATTTAGACCATGCAATTTGTTAATCAATCTGATATCAAGTGTCAGGAAATTCAATGAGTCAAAAAAATTGTTTTTTGTGGTTTTTTTTTTTTATTTTTAGGTGGCATGCCCTCACATTGGGGAGGTACCCCAAAAAGAGACATGGCAGTGACTTCATATGAAAAGTGTATTGTATTGTCATTGTGTATAAATATGCTGACTGATTCCTTGTTTCATTGCAGTATTAGCCATGTCTCGCAACGCTCCCATGAGGGACTGGAACTTGGACTGCAAGGTGTATGTAGGCGATCTGGGCTATGGCTGCGCTAAGCAGGAACTAGAGGAAAAGTTCTCCAAATATGGCCAGCTGCGCAATGTGTGGGTAGCCCGTAAGCCTCCAGGCTTTGCGTTTGTTGAGTTTGAAGACAGCAGAGATGCAGAGGATGCTGTGAGAGCGCTGGATGGATCGTACGTTGGACATCTACTTCCACATCATCTAGTTAAAAGAAGTAGCCATAAATTTACCAGACTTTTTGTTTTTTTTCCTTCTGTTTTCAAAGTTTACTTCCTCTTTTCTGATTCGTCCAGGGCTCAAGTGCTTTGCTGCTGAAAATGTGATAATAGTCTGAACTTTTTTTATTTTGAAAAATTTATTTGGTGCCCTGGTGATTAGAATTATAATTTGAGATGACATTCTCATGAAGTTTTTAGAGGAATATTAAGTTTGAATTGCAGGTGTGTGATTGATAATTTTTACTTTGTGTGTAGATATACAGGGTGAGTAAAAAAAAAAAAAGATATGTTCCTGGATTTTCGCCATATTTTGCTTAATAGGCAAAGGATTTTAACGAAACTTCACACATTGTTAGTATGTCCAGGCGGAAAAAGTTTCTGAAAATTTTGAAGAGTTTGATGATCTGGCGCAAATGATATGCGAAATTGTAATAGCCACCCTATTTTCTGAAAATGCGCCATTTTCCAGAATGTGCAATAAATTGGTAAGCACTGCGCGCGTCTTCAGGTGAAAAATGGATTTCAAATCAGTTATGCTGATTGAAGAACACGTAGTTCTTAGAATATATTAGGCTTTTGTATATCTTGACATAAAAATATTATCAAAGCTATGATTTCCTGCATTTTGTGAGTTTTGTTGAGTGTGTTTTGCCTGGGCTGATAAAGACTAAAAAAATGCTGTTAAACTTTTCCCTGGAATAAAAACACTAAATGAAACTATTACAGCTTTTGTAAAAAGTATAGAATCCAGTAAAAGTGGGTTTTTTTTTTCTATCAAAGATGTTAGTTGATGAATCAACCCGTTTTGGCTGCATAAAAACGCTGGTCTCAAAACTTGCTCACCGAAGCATATATATTCCTCAGACAACAGGATAATGATTGATTCCGACAAACGATCCATTGAAGACGATCCCAAGGACTTGATAAGACAATTTCCTTTTTCAGCTGTTTCGATCATGTCTTAAGAACTCTCTATTGACCAAATCTTTTCCAACAGGTTTGAAACTCTGGAAGGTTAATCCTTTAAAAAAACCATTATTCAAAGGCATGAGGAGCATGTACTGCAAACGACAGATTCGATTTTTACTGAAAAATAACATGGCTTCTTAAAATGAGCGTTTCTTCGCTTTTTAGGCATCAAACATAATGAAATCTTCAGATACTCTTTCCGCCTGGACACAGTTACAATTTGTACAGTTTTAAAAAAATCCGTTGACTATTATGCAAAATATTGCGAAAACCGAGGAACCTATTTTTTTGGCTCACCCTTTACTTCAGATTGTGTTCAATTGCTGTTGTGAATTTTATCTGATTGTCTAGTTTAATTGAAATTATGAATGTTTTCAGCAAAATCAACGGGCGACGGGTTCGTGTCGAGATGTCATCAGGAAGGTCGCGATGGGGCAATAGAGGTCCTCCTCGTGGCCAAACTAAACAGAATGAAGGTGGTAACTACAGGAGTGGCAGTGGACGCAGATCCAGGTTTGTGTTTGCTTGCTTTACAGTTAGGTGGTGTATTTAACTTTTTATGTTGTACCCGTGTTGTTGTTCTTTCGCTCTCTTGAAGCTGTAAGGTAAGTCTATACATTGTATTTGTGTTGCCAAACTATGGTTGTAGAAAATATAAGTTTCATAAACTTTTTTCTTTTTAATTGGAAAAGAAAATAATTTTTTTGTTGATGTTATTAGTGCTCAGCAGATATTTGTTTGATATTGAACACGTGGCTAACAAAAAATAATGATCGACAGCACAACTTTTTGCTCTGATGGGGTTTTGAACAGTCATTGTCGGGAATATGGATGTTTATGCAGACGCAGAGAGGGAGAGCAAGTACAGAGATAGCATCATATATTTCCCCATCCATTTTCTTGTGCCTTTATTGTGATTTACCATGTTTTAAGGAATTGGTGTATCGATGTTGGTGTTGGTGTGGATATATAGTTAATGTTTTTCACTCGTGTAAAGTTTTTTTTGTTAACTTTGCACAGCCAAAATGTTTGAAAGGAAATAAGAGTTATCAGTTTACTGATGCTGTTTTCTCTCTGGATATAACTTCTCCCAGGGACTCCGCCATCATCATCTTGTGCTGGGCCCGCGGCCACACTACTACTACTACTAGCACCACCCTCTTCACTAAACTGCTACCACCACATCATCAAATCAACCAATCAACCTACCAACCTAGCAACCAATCAACCAACCTCACACCGAGGGCGGCCTAGCTCCACCACCACCGTCAGCCTTTGTTAATTCCCCCCGGGCCTTCAGGAGGCAGGCAGACACCCACTGCTTCTGCTATCACTACTACTACCACTTCTACCGTCTCCCGGCTGCTAGGTTGTGGCTCCCCTGCGGGTGTGGAATGCCTCAGCGCTCCGCATTGTAGCACCCTGCCGCAGCCAGCTCAGCATCCCCCCGGCTAGGCTCGACAACCACACCTGGGGCCCCTTCTACCCCAGTAAAAGGCGCAGCTTTTGCTTCTCTGCCACTCCCAAATTCCAAGAGCAATGGACTGGTCCCAATTAAGTTGAGCATCATCTTGGTGTGGCAGGATAAAGATGATTTGACTCTACTAATGAAATCACTACATTGGGGAAAATATTACTATAATGGGGAAATAATTTTCTTTGCTTTAAAGGAGGAAGACTGGGAGGGGAGAGGTGAAAGAAAAAAGTCCACACATAACTATGTTGAGCAAATGTGAATAAGGACATTGTGTATGGTATGGTTATTTTTCAGGGAAGACCTGGAATGCTCCTGTGAAGTACATATACATAATCTATTTTGTCATGTCTACCTCCTACCTTCAATAAGTAACTGGTCAACAGTAGAGGGGAAGTCAAAAGGTTTTTTACCGCAATGGGATTTTGTAGATTAATCATGATCAGTCCATTTGCTGAGGTTTTTGGGGGCGACTTTGGGCCAGGGCAGAAGCTTTTCTTCGTTTGTCCGCCTGCCCACCCACCCACTTCATCATCTTCATCATCATCAACCAACACCTTCGCCGTCAACGGTTTCTACGTTGTAAAACGGTATGATGGTAATTTTAAGCAGGTTTTACACTTAGCCCATTCTCATCATCATATCATCAGCAAATTAGTTAAGTGTCCAAAACCAACTTATTTAAGATGTAAAAAATATAGTGTCATGTAGTATGCATATCAATCTTGAGATACCACTTCAGTCTGGGGAATACTGAATGAAGTCAGCTTCTTACGAAGGAATTATACAGCTCCCATCAAGCCTCCATGATACAATGACAATTGCATGTCGTTTATCTTGAGGGTGCAAATGCAGAAGTTTCAATACAAGTTGAAAAATGGCCAACACTTTACTATAGATACCAAAATTTGTTCTTTCTTTTTTTAGTTTTCGGTGTTGTGGAATGCATATTTTTTTGTTTGAAGGCCTTACTTGAAATCAATTGCTTTCCTAGGAATATTAAGACTTAACTCAGGAAATCCTTTCTGTCTTTACTTTGTAGCCCTTCCATCTCTAAATTCTGCGCTGTTATTTTTGTGTCTGTGGGTTCTTTTTAATTTGCTCATTCCCAGTTATAGCCATCTGTGAATTGTTTTGGAACCACATATCTAAGTGTATGCTTGATCTTGCTCAATCGAGTGCAAATATGGTTGGGGATCTGTGAGCTTGGTGGCAGTGAAGACCTTTGTGAGTAGCAATGACTCAATGACCTCAATGTTACTCGCTCACTGGCTCCTCTGTATGCCTCCTGATGCTGAATGTGGTAATGAAGGACATCCAGCTCAGTCTTACATTGCACTGTCATAAGTGATACCCAGCGCTGGCAATGGGAATCACTCCACCTCCTCAGTGCATCATCTCTTTAACCTTTGATGTAGGTTCCTGCATCTACAGGGGATTCAAACTGGATTTGAGAGTCTAGTCTTTGGAATCTCTCATTGGCTGTCTAGTCCACATATTTTCTTCCCTCTTGGGATGGGTTTGATTTTTGTATTTTTCGTTTCCCTTCCCCTGACCATATTGTCCTTCCTTCTTGTTTTCTTATTCAAGCACATGATGTGGAAGGACAGGTTACTTTTTGTTATTCTCATGCATAAGAAAAGCAAACACTATATCATTTTGATGCTTGTGTTCAGTTGAAAATAATCTTTTTTATTACAGTCGAACCTGCTCTAGTGACCACCTGTACAAACTACCATTCCGCCTCTTGCGTTCTTTTACTTCCATATTGACGCGGTCTATGTTGACACTTTTCTTCTCGACAATAAGTGGAGCCTTGGACTATATTATGATTTATTTATTTTTGTGTGTAATTTTTTGTCCCAAAATTCATCAAGTACTATGTAGTGGTTAAGGGGGGGAGGTACTTCTGACCCAGTTTTTTACCATTTGCTGTTTTTATCCTTCACCTTTCCATTTGTTTGCTGTCAAATGTGCAGTCACATTGATGTATTTCCCTTGTCTATATATATGTTATTTGCAATACCTTGGTCTCTCTTTCTTTTTTCATGAAGTTGGATTTAGCTGTGCTCTTTAAGGGCCTGGGAAAATCACTTTTTTTTCTCTGGTGTAATATTTTCTCTCTTTTTCTGTTTTTTGTTCTACTATATGATTGATTCAAAGTGTTCATTGACACTCCAAATCATGATAGGAGCAAATCTTGTCCACGGAGGAAGGATAGGCGAGTGAACAAACAATTTATACAACTGAGTGTCTAGCTAATGGTTCAATACTCCCAGTATCAGCTTCTTGCTGTCAAACAACACTATTGAGTTCTGAGTGAATAATCCAAATCCATGACATAATTCACTTGCTGGGAGTTGGCGGATACTGTTATGTGGTCTGCTCATTCTCCTTCCTGCTAAGTGTTACTGTTGTCCTAATCTGTTTCCTGGCTCTGAAATGACGTACTGTGTCGATAGTGCCGTGAGACATCAAGAAAACAATATAGGTATTTATGATTGCAAGAGGGATAAGTCTGCTTAGTTAAAGTTAAAGCATTGCAAACTTGATTAATTGCTCTGGACTTGGTGAGCCTGTCATCATTTTACTGTACTCGGAGAAGTGAAAATGACTCTGAAGGATCTGATGTCTTATCATATGGTCTTAAATGAATCTATTATCTATTTGTGGTGGGCCGAATTTTGCTATTCAAAAAGCTTTTTAATGGCTGCATCGATCAGCATGAGGTTTTCGCCAAATGACTCTTTAAAATTTTCTTCAGATCATGACGCCCTTCGTTTTTTCAGTTTCAAGGCAATTTAACTGCAAAATAAAAAACCTCTTTATTCCTCTGATCGCTTTTGTAGGCCCATGCTTCTGGCTCTGAATTTTTAAAACTTCCGCCGGGTTCAGTGTTTGTGAAAAAATCAGGGATGCCCTTTTTGCGGTTAAAAACCCGAAATCCGGTTTTTAGGGATTTTCCGGGGCCTCCGGTTTTTAGCTTTTACACAAGAACACTTCATTGTGTTTTGTACTTTCTTACCTATTACGGGTTGCAAATTAGATGTTGTAATTCTTTTAACATTTCTTGCACAACCTTCATTTTACTTTGTTCATAACTTCTTGTACATTCGGAGATAAACGTGGGCTCTACTAGTATTTTGTAGAGAGTGCGAAGAATAATGGCCAGCCACTTTCTGAGATATGAGCTTCCTCGAAGTTGTTGAAAATGCACACTTGTGTGGTCTACGATAGCGAGTGCTTCTGTAGTGTCACATTTATCCTAGTCTGCTTCTCACCTGCTGAGCTTGGTAAATGTTATGGGACGAAACTCCTCACGGTTATGTGGTTTGATTTAATTGATAACACAACCCTGCTGCAAAACATCCTTAATTGGTATGGAAAGAACTGTACATCATAGGTGGTGCTCTCAACTTTTATTTGGAACCTGGGTTTTTAGAAAAGTAGTCGGAGTACAACATATGTTGTAGATAGAATGCTTGATGACTTGTTGCATGTTTCACAGGTGTTGAATCTCGGGATGTTGCCATTCAGGCATCCAGGTGTTGGATATGTTGTGGTGATGTGCGTGTGTCTGGTGGGTTTTCACTCAGTGAGAAATGTCTCTTCATCTATGCTCTCTCTCTCTCTCCTCCACTTTGCAGGTCTTTCTCTCCACGCAGACGCTCCAGGAGTCGTGGTGCCTCCGCTTCACCAAGAAGGAGAAGCCGAAGCAGGTGAGGCCATTGGTCAAGTTCATTTTTATGTGTAGCGTACTTTCAATTTTTTTCCTTCACAATTGTGATTTGAAGAATTTAGATCCCTAATCAGGTTGTTCAACAAGGTCAGATTTTGGTGGGGAAAAAGTACCCAAGTGGAAGAAAGTATGTGCATTCATGATAAATCCCTACATACTAGAGGTGCCTTTACTTTTGATCCTTTCTAAGCTAACAACACGGGTGAACCTATCGAACGTTGAATGTGGAAATTAGAGTCTCTCTCTCCATTTCATCGTCGCTGATTTATTGCTGCAATTTTAAGTACAGATTGGTTTGCGGCAGCGCCTGACAATTCTTCGCCCGCACAGTATTAGACTCGCATTTCCGCCAACTCTACAGAGAAAGTAGGACATTCCTGATTTTGGGCTCATTTACTGACCTCTCGACTGACCATCAAAATCCACTGACTTTGAGGGTGTGGAAATGTTATGTGACCAGCAGCTAGTATTTTTCCACCATGGTGGGATTTTTTTTACCCTATGGTAGGATAATTGAAAGAGAGATTTCACTTGACACCTTGCTTTTGCATCCATTAGTGTGAAATGGTTTAGGGAAGGTAAGGGAGATATTTCTGTTTCGGTTTTTTTTGCCATTTTTGCTTATATACACCTGTCTATTTGGAAGCTAAATAGTAAAGTGCCCATCCTGTAACTCGAAGGTCATAGCCTCGTCTAATATGTAACTTGTCAGAAATTCTTTTTTAGTTGGTCCTGATACCTGCACTATTCATTTAGTGATTCTTTTCCATAAATGACTTAAATAGCATTGATCCCTACAATTTTTTTTATTTAATTTCTCTTTTATAAGCAAGTACCAGTCTGTTGTAATACTGCTCTTCTTTATCATAATGAAAGGTTTGAGTGTTGTTAAATTTTAGATCTGACATTCTTGTTTTTTAACCGAGAGCGTGGTAGAGCCCTGGCGATATTGGTGTAATACTGTAGTTGTTCTTGTTAGCATAAATGTTGTCTAAACACATTTTTCCAGTTGTTGTCGCCAGTCAGGGACTCTTTTTGAGTTTTTATCTGTCAAGTAGCACCCACAGTCTACTGAACCATGGCGGTCCAGCTCTGTACGCTGGGAACAAAGTCTTCGGACATGTTTGGACCAGTTGTCATAGACACGAAGCTTACACCTGGTGTTAGTACACCAGTGTTTAGAAATGCTACATTTAATAGATAGGCCTAACTCACACTACATTACAAAATCGCATGGAGTTGGAGAGCACTAAAGAACTAAGAAATAGAAAATGTCCTACTCATATATTTTATCACATTTACTCTGAACACCCTGTTGTGCTTACGCCAGATGTAGAGTTTCATGCATATGGCCACAAATAACTGCTAAATGCGATGCCCGCATATTCAGGGGTTAACTGCCTTGTTTGATTCAACACATTCCATTCTTTGTCACATCATTTTAATTATTTTTTTGCTCTGGTGCTGTAATTGAAGTGAAATGGTTCATTGGCTGACATAATTTATTCTAGAAAAATCCTTCAACTTGTGCTGAGCAGTTTAGAGAAAGCTATTTCAGCAGTTTTTCATTTGGTCTTCTTAAAACTTTTTCGGCGGTTTTAGGTTTCAGGTTCGGAAATGAAAGTTGGATGCTAAGAGATTCATATCTTGAATTTCTATTTATTTCAGGAGTTAAAGTTGTATGCAGAGAACGCTGTCGTCACCCTGAGCGCAGCAGGCCCATCAGCCCTAGACTGGAGATTGCTTGTGTCCTGTGGCTCAGTCACACCTTGTACAAAGCTTTCATGGTTGTTTTAACCCTGTATCATCAAGTTTCATTGTCTTTGAAGAAAGTGGAAGGTTCTCGTTTTTATATTAGGAATGATGTGTGAAAGGATGTTCATTTTGCATGATGTTTTAGTTTAAGCTGTGCATTAAAATTTATTGGATACAAACAGCTTAGGGATAGTTGCTGATGTTTTTGGCATTAGCAATGCAAACGGAGTGACCGGTGAAATGAGTATAATTTAAGTGCAATTTTTTCCCCAAGTGTAGGAAAGTTGTAAAGAAGAAAATTACCGTATTAAAAACGTTTCTCTGATTCCTATAGAAAAGTGTATGGAGTGCCAATGTAAAAGTGTGTCAACTGAACAAAAGGGGCATTAGACCGTATGTATTGGATTGGCGAGTGTTAAAAAAGAATAATTTCATTTTAGTTGTATGTTATCAGCTCATTGACCTTTCATCTTTGAAGTTAATTTCTCATTCCTTCTATCCTTCAGCACATTACATTATTTTGAAAATACAAATAATTCTAAGCATATTATTTATTATTTGGGGAGAAATTACGGGCATGATTGTGGCAGTGAATGAGTTTTATTTTGTCTGAGAGGCGTTGATCTCCTTTTGTAATTTTTGCAAAGATTAAGAGCCTGTACATTCATAGTGATGTTTGTTTACAATGTAGAGCTAGTTTGTTGTCTCGTTTACTGTTTCTATCACTGCCGTCATGTTTTTTCTTCTGGGGCTTAAGTAATAGAGACCTGGATAAATATAATTTTTTTTTTTAAGTGTACGTCAGTTGTGACTGGAGTGAATGTGTCACATTTTCCCAAATAGTACAGTGACAGACCGGGTAGAGGCAGGGTTTATTCTGATGTTTTTTTTCATCATTCATGTGAATTCAAAAATACATTTCTTATAATCACTATGATAATCTTTTGATTTTAATTGAAATGGCATACAATTCCCATAGAGTGCTCGTTGTGTGTTTGTATGAATGCAGATGTGTGCATGTGCAAATTTATCCAAACCTTACTTAGTAATCTTTGCATGTTTGGATGTACATGCTAGGTGTCCATTGTATTGTTGGCGAGTGCAGAATTAATTCATTTTATTATCATAGTCACACATCCTTGATTTGAAATTTATATTTTGTATTGTATCTTGAGAGTTTTGTGTCAGTTTTATCTTGTGCTTTTATGTTTTCCCCTGGGGTTTTATGAACTGTCAGTTGTTAAATATTTCCAGCTTGAGCTCTGTGCTTTATGATGCTTCATTTTCATCTTTTTGATGCCTCACTAACATTAACATGTCCAAGTTCCCCTTGTAATGTTGCAGTTAAATGTTGGCCGTGAAGTATAGTCTAGTTATTGATGAGTTTGTGCTGGCCTGTAAAAGCTCAATTTTTGTTTCCTGTCTTTGTTGTATCTATGTTGAGTTCAATATCAGTATCACACATATTTTTATTTATCACTAAGTGACTAACATCAGCAAAGGTGCATCAAAGATAATTTTACGAAATGGTTAATCGCTGGGTAGTGTCCCCTCCTGGTCACATTGTGGCTGTGTGTCGGACTAGTTCTGTGATATTGCCTGCAGGCTGCATTGTAAGGATGATTTTTAGCCCACCACATGGTACGAATGTTATACCTGAACTCATCGATCTGACCAATGTTTTGAGCCACTGGAAAATTGTTTCTTGTCTTTGTCCTTTGTGGTAGCCCATCAACCAGTCACATGGATTTGAACAGATTTGGAATCTCTACCCAGCCCCCTAAAGTTTATGTTGTCCACACTTTTTGTTGTAACTTCATTGCTTGGTAACTTTACATAGCTTGTTATTTGTTCTGACAATACAAGGTATTTGAAGCAGATTGTCGCCAGTGGAGACTGGGCTGTAACTAACTTAATGGCTCAGATTTTTAAGAAAAACAGTATATGATGTATCCAATATTTGTGAAGAGTTGAGCATTGTAATGTGTTTTTTCCACATGCCCCTTCTCACCGTCTCATTCTCATCAATATTAATAAATTATCTCTTCTTAAATACATTTACAAACATGGATCTTGTAATTATTACCTAGAGTTTGTGTTGTCTTTAGTCTGTCACCCGGAGGATGGGAGTTTGATCCTCATGTTGACTTGGACAAATATCTCCATGCATGCTGAGATGTTATGCCCTTCTCAGTCTGGATTAGACCTGACAGGCTGGTAGAAGCCCGCCTCTGTAATGGCCATACACGGTGCTGCAGGGGCGTAAGACTATCCAACAAAAAACCTGTAACAAAGTGTTTTGTAAGCTTACCATATCGATGGGAAACTGCAAGAACCAGAAAACTAAGAAAAAAACATGTATTTTACCACTGATGTCACTATTGACCAATACAGTGCAACTTCAGGATTGCGACATCGCTTGGGACCATAAAATTATGTCGGTATTCGGAAATGTCGTGATGTAGAAGTTTCCAAGATGATGGACATTGGGGTGTGGTAAATCTGTCAATGACACAATGTGTTGTGCTGGTTGTCTCCCGCGAGTCGGTGTGAAGCGAAGTGGTCAGTTGTCATCACCACCTTTACTTGCTATAAAGCCATTGACCGTTTTGAAATTTGCATAACTTTTACATGTAACCTACTTTTCTTGAAACCCACAAGACTACAGATTTTCTGGTTCTTGCCGTGAGCTGTTTGCTTGTCTTTGCTTTCACTAGCAACACGAATTAGTATTGAGCTTAAAGTGATTCAGAGCATTGGTTTGGTTACCAGCTTTACATCCCTTACAACACTGTAAGGTTATTTACTTTGATCCTGCCTGTCAGGGCCAACTTGGGGCTGAGAGGGATGAGTCCCAGCAAAAAATGCAGATTGCTGCATGTAGGATCAAACTCATCTCTTCTACATGATATGCGAAGAATGTAATGCCATTACTTTACATCACATTGCCGGTGATTCAGAACTTAAAATTACATGTAAATACTTGATCAATTTATCACAATATATGAGGCAGCTGCCTTCCTTTAGGGCCAACCCACTCCTGAGTGCTGATACAGTGGAGTTGTTGGCACTTTGCTGTAATGTTTAGCCTCTTCGCCTATCACTATCATGTGGAAGACCTGAAATGAGATGGGTCCCATATGTTGATGTTTTGATTTTTTTTTCTGTTGCGACTGGGACTTTTCTCTCTTAGCCTGAAGAAAATTCAGGAAATAGAATTCAGAAATATAAAAATCTGTAACCAAGCTTTAGGCAGTGCAAGCGAACAAGGTAAATGTGTGGGTAAAGTCAAAATGTGAAGGGAAAAAAAGCCCAGCAGCAAAATGGTCCCCCAAGTTGTGTTTTCTGCAACCTATCTCCAACTTTTCTGTAAGGTGAGGAAGTGACTTCGTCTTCACCGGTGTTGTGGTGTTATGCTTAGGCTTTTTGCCTATCATGCAGAAGACATGAGCTCACTACCGCATGCAGATGATCTGCATTTTTTTTCTGTTTGGATTTTTTCCCTCTCAGCCCGGGTTGGGCCTGATAGGCAGGGTTGAAGCAGCCCGTCTCTAAACTTTTAAATTATAACCTTACACTTACAGTGTTGCAGGGGATGTAAAACTGGTGACCAAACAAAAGAGTGCGTTACAGACGATAATGACTTACTTAGAGCAACCGGCGCTGTGGTGTAATGGTCAGGCTCTTCGCCTTGCATGCTGGAAGACCCTGGATCTATCCCCGGTCGCGGACAATCTGGGTTTTTTTTCTTCTGGGATTTGTTCCCTCTCAGTCCGGGTTTGCCCTGACAGGCAGGGTCGAAGTAGCCCGTCTCTTAAATGACCTTACAGTAGTGTTGCAGGGAACGTAAAACTGGTAACCAAACCAAACCTTACTTAGAGCAAAAAACAGCAACCTGTCCACTGTACATGTACGGGTACTTAAACTTAAGTAGTGAGAAGATACAATTTGATAAGGGTCAGGCTGGTTTTGGTTTGGTTTTGGTTTCATGCCCCTTGTAACACTGCAAGGTCATTTAAAAGTCGGGACCTCTAATTTTACATCGATAGGACGATTTCGGAGTCTTGAGAAGTCCGAAAAAATCCCGTTGAACCTCCCAAGATGCGATACCCGGACCTTCTCTTAATTATGTAGGCAGGCACTCTACTGCTCGACCATAGACGCGGTCAGCCTGGTCGTAGCCTTAGAGTTTCTTCTCTTTCTACTTTACTGCTTTTTCGGTGTGTTTTTTTTAAAAGGATTTATGTCACTATTACTATTAACACTTAAGCTTGTTTCTGCGCCAAGAAGTCGTTTAGGACAATAGCAACACATAGAAAAAAGTAAAAGGAGCAGACCACACCAGAGCGCCACCATCCACCCACATCCGCTTTGCTTACCGGCGCTGTGGTGCGATGGTTAGGCTCTTCGCCTATCATGCGGGAAGACCCTAGATCGATCCCCGGTCGAGGACGATCTGGGTTTTTTTCTGCTTGGATTTTTTCCCTCTCAGTCCGGATTGGCCTTGACAGGTCGAAGTAGCCCGTCTCTTAAATGACCTCACAGTGTTTCAGGGGACGTAACACAAGTAACCAAACCACTTTGTTTGCAAACCCTGCTTTTCCAATGGAGTAACTTGTAATTTTTCAGGCTGCTTCAGTGGGTTGATTTGGTTTTGGTGCCTCGTGCAGCACTATAACAAAAAAACGCGCTACATCGACCTTCCTGTTAGGGCCAACCCGGGCTGAGAGGAATGAATCCCATCAGAAAGACGCAGATGTTTGTCCCATGCATGATCAAACTTAGGTCTTTCCCCATACTGCAGGCGCCGGTCTGCTCCAATACAGACTTTCCTTTGTTACTTTAGTAAGGGAGTCTGCTGTTTCATTCTAAAAAAAAAAGATAAGCAGTGTCCGGCGTATGTAGTTTGGTTTGGTTTGGTTACCAGTTTTACGTCCCCTGCAACATTGGAAGGTCATTTAAGAGATGGGCTACTTCGACCCTGCCTGTCAGGGCCAACCCGGGCTGAGAATGAGAGGGAAAAAATCCCAGCAGAAAACCGCCCAGATCATCCGCGATCGGGGATCTAACCGGGGTTCTTCTGTATGCAAGTCGAAGAGCCTAACCATTACACCACAGCGCCGGTCCGTCTGTGGTTTAATAGTTAGGCTCCACGGCTCTACTCCTTATCACGTACTTGTATAGAAGACGTTCGATCCCACGCGTGGATGAAAATCTGAACCTTTCTGCTAGGGCGAATCCCTATCAGCCCAGGTTGGCTCTGCTGACCGGCAGGATCGAAGTACATGTACAATGTAGTCCGTCTCTTAAATGACCTTACAGTTAGAGTGTTCTAGGGACGTAAAAGTTACCCCCACCCCACACACAAAAAGAGACAAAAAAGACTGTGGGATGGTATCAGTATCAGTATCCACTGCTATACTCCTGATCGACCACCGGTGCCGTGTGTTATGATTAGGCTCCTCGCCTATCACGCGGAAGACCCAAGTCCGATCGTGTGGACGAGCATCTGAGTCTTTCTGCCGGGATTTTTCTTTTTCAGTCAATCCAGGTTAGCCCTGACAGACGGATTGAAGTACGGTAGCCTGTCTCTAAAATGACCTAACCAGTGTCACACATGGAGTTTCAAAAACTATCCCCCCTCACCCCACCCCCACTCCCTTTTCCATCAAGAGAGGGAGAGAGAGAGAGAGAAATTACTGTGAGTAGTGTGAGATGGTATCAGTATCAGTATTCACAGCCTAGGCCCATACTCCTGATCGATCTCCGTTCTGGCCAGGCCAGGAAGCAGACATGAAAAGGAAAGGAAGCGATCGTGCAGCACCGGGAGTCACACAATGAAAATCTCAAAAGCAGGCCTGGGGATAAGTCGTTTTTAGGAGATCCGGATACATATTGACTCAATTTGGGGAAATTTGAATAATAAGGTAAC
>JAUKPP010156066.1:862-14744 GCA_032273245.1 Phyllaplysia taylori
CCAGGAGGCGGAGGGAGTGAAAGACAACTCAAAACTTTACTAGGTCCAAGTTCTATTGTCTTGCCCATCTATAGATTTACAAGGAAGAGCGAAGTCTGTCCAATTTAGTTTTGAATTAACCAACGCAAGAACAAGACTGGGTGAATCGCTTTTGGATATAATGTCATAGAGGTGAGGTGGTGGGACAGGACGTAGGCCTGTAGTGGGATGGGGGATTACCTTGTGATGAAGCTCACAAAGAATAGCCAATGTGCCAGAGGATCTGAAAACCACACTTGATGTTCATTCTATAAACTCTTACAAGAGTCTCATTCAATAATCGCAGTCTTATCCTGCTGTTGCGTGAAAAATTGCTAAGCTCAAAACATACCTGCTTTGTTTTTGGCACGTTTTAAGTAGATGATTAAATATGATCATTTTGCAAGTTCTCTAGACTAAGATGCCCAACCTACTGCACTGATGCATCATTAAGATAAAAAGTTGCTGAAGAAATTAGAAGAATAGGGTGCTTTCAGATCATAAATTTCTTAAAACTATGACAAATGAGTTAGGCAGTTAAATTTTGAGCGTAGTGAAATATTGAAGACTGATTTAAAAATAGGACTCATGTTTGATTGGCACATCAACATAAAATTCCCTTCTGCCGCCATGAGGATTATTTTTTCTGGTAACAATCATCTTTTGAAAATTGTTACTTACTCTAAATAATCAATCTACCGGATGTTGATTGCCCACAGATTATGTTGATGTGACTAACTTGACTCACTCGCCATTCATCATATATTCAAAGATGGATTTGTGTTATACGAGAGGGTTTTTTTTTATCCATGGGAGGGGGATTCTTGTGGTTTCTGACAACTTGAGCTAGTCTTTTCTTTGCTTTTTTATGTCTTTTTTAAAGTCATATAGTGTTTCATGCAATTATATATATGTAAACTTGGCATTTACTTTTTATCTGTTTAGCTCTTGTCAATGAGAGTGGAAGAAGGACTAGACAAAAATATTTAGCTGCATGATATTGCATTTATTACAAAATCAATGGGACTTAGGAGTGTTCCTTCACCTTTTTAAAAAAAAAATATATGTTCAACAAATATTAAATTTGTATGTGTTTTTTTTTACCCAGTTACACAGTCAAAGCGGAAAAGCGAGCATGTCTGGTGGAAATCCACAAAGAGGTATCAGTATGAACCTATCATGTAGAATTACAATTCACATTCATTTGTTCACTGTGGTGGGGTGGGTTTTTTTCTTTTATTTGTCGGAGTGGGGGAGCCGTGATATGGGATAGAGTTATCAGAGGAACTCCAAAATGTACTTTTGCGCAGTGCTTACATTTACATTAACCTTATCAAAGGAGGGGTGGGGTATTCGGGTCTCCCCTGTTCCCTGTGTCTAACATTTCATTTACTAATTATGCGTTTTATAATTAGCCTTAGAATTTTGATTGTGCATTGACATTTCTATAGACTTTTCTCATATGATTCGTTTAACAAGTACGTCACAAAGTTTTTTTTAGTGTTGCTGATCACTCGACTAGATAGGTAAACTTATAAGCCCAACTAGTGTTCTACAACATTTACATATGTTGGGCATCATTTCAGTCAGTGATCAATGAAAGCCTTGCTTTCAAAGGTTTGTCTGGTGTGACCAGTCAAAAGATATATTTCATTCATTCAAACATGTTGTTTTCCCAATTTTTTTGTCCAAGGGCAAGAGGGTATGATTACCTTGTCTATCAGTTTCATTGTGCTATGCTGTTCAAGGGGAAAGTCTCAACAAATATCTGGTCATCTAGATTGAGACTTGTCTTTGTGATATGACAGATGGTATTGTCTAGATTGTTGCCAAAATATCTATTTTTGTCAACCACTGTTGATCAAAGTGTGCATTTAGAGGAAGTGAACATGAATTTGTTTGTCTAAACTTTAATGTAAAATCCTTGATATAGGACTGGTGTGTATGACTAAAACTGAGCATGCCTTTGAATAGTGTGCATTTAGGCAGAAACTACTGTGTATACCAATCATTTATTTTCTTAAAGTGCTTAAGTTTCCAATGTGCAGTATTTTGTATAGGACTATAATACAATCTTTTAGTTTTACAACCAAAAATATTTTCTGCTCGTGTATCTATGCTGATATAGGCCTACCATAAACAGCAATTTACTAGTATACCTTATGTTATAAAGATCACATTGAGCAGTAGTCCTAATTATTCTTTAACTCCCATTTTACTTTTGCACATGGAGAAAGAATAGAAAATATTAATGTTACGAGTGTTACAGCAGTCAATTTTCATGTGTTTAGGCCTTCTTAGTAAACCCACCTCTCACCCGTTTTACTTTCATGACCCCCAGATTCAGAGACTGACAGTTACTTGTTCTGTACGTCAAGCTCTCTAGACAGATACCATTAAGAAGAGGATTCTACTTTTGAAATCATGAAATAAAAAGCATTTGAAAGCTGAAGCTCTTTTTATTTTCTTTAACACAAGAGCAGCAACTAGCTTTGAAACATGGAGTGGCAATGAAAATTTGAGTTTTGAGTTAGGGCAATAGACTGATGATGAGTTGAGACAAAGGCCTGAAGAGGTCAAGACCTATTTTGTTGAGGGACGGGGATTTTAAAAAAAATTCTTTCACCAATTTTTCAATGCTTTGCTGTGTAGTACCATGCCGAATTTGTTAGCATATTGTTCCCTTGAAGTTGGATGGCAGAATACTCTTCTTTATGACTTATTGTTTTCTGACGCTGACATTCAATTTGTTTGTTTCCAGTTGTTTCCTCAAACTGAAGCATTCTTTTGTTTTGCTTCTGTGTTCTTTTTGTTGTTTATTCATTTTATGCTTCTATTTTTTTGTGTGTGAATGAAAGTTCTCAGTTTCACTTTAGCTGTTTTGTTCTACAGAAGTAAAAAAGGGCATTCTGATCTACGTTGATAGGAAAAATGAGTGAGGAAAACAAGCATATATAATACATGTACAGAGGGATTATTTTTTTAAAGGAAAATGTTGGTTAAAAGGGATTGGATATATAAATATTATGCTTACTTTTCGTTAAAAAAAATGTAGTAGACAGTATTGACAGAAGAGTATCAGTTTGTTGTGTGCTTTTTTGGGCACTTGACACTTTTTCATGTTTTGCCATTTCATTTTTCTCAAAGATTTTAACTTCCTGACACCCTGTGTCAGGCATGTTTTCAGACATATTCCTAGTTGTATGAGCAACTATTATATTTCAGTGCACGAAAAAACCCCAACATATTTTGTATTATTGTACATAGACGTATTCCTTTGAAGTTTATTTTAAACAATAGACTCACTTCTGCAGAATTCCAAGCAAATCACAATGTGAGTAATGTTCATGAAAAATGTTGATGGTCAGTATTTCCTTTTAAAATGGTGCAAAATATAGTTAACCCAAAGAATTGTCTCATATTGAGAACTAATTTTCTGCATCAGGTACTTTTTCATTGATCTCATCGTGATTATCATACATAGCCATACCATAATGGTATAAACACTTGTGTAAGTCTTGTGTAGCCGACCAAATAGATGACTCTGTTTTTACGTTGCTTATTTAGACGGTTTCTTTTTTCTTTAAAGTATTTGCTGGACTATCCTCTGCTACTGAGAGCGATGGCGATCCTATTTTGCGGCTTGCCTCAGATACAGCCAGGTGAGAACTTTTGCAACAGATCTTTTGTTTGCCAATTTATATGCTACAGGGTGTTTTTTTTATATTGATCGATTCTAAACTTGAATAACTCTAAAACGGTAAAAGATAAAAGTTAACAATTTTTTGCACATTATTTAGTGGCTATGTAAGTTTTATCTGGGCTACTTAATAAGATTATGTTGATAGAGAAGGCATTTTTAAAAGGAGTTAGCAGAACATGGCTATTTTTTAGGTCATGGCGTCAAAACAGCGCACTGGTATACCAAAGAGAAGACTACTAGGAACCATCGTAAGTCAATAAAAAGGTGGTTAAAACTGTTTATCCAAACATAATAATGTCTACCAAGCTCTGGCTTTATGTCTTACGAAAAAGAAATGTGTGTTTTATGGTGCAGCGTTAGAGAGCGATGGATGTTTTCTAGTGTATCACATTCATGAGTCGTCTTTTTTAATTGCGCGGGCGTAATGCAAATAGCAAATCGACTTCTTGCTATCCTTATTGTCATAGCAATTCACATTACCAGTTTCTCGCAAATTTTTTATCTAAGTTCTGATTGAGTTTTGAATTGTGCTTTTCTTGTTATGCTCAGTTGGAATCTTCTCAGGACAGCAGGGGCACGACCTGCGTTGTAAACGCTCAAGACCCTCTTAGGAAGTGCAAAATTAGCGTCATTTAGGCGCGCTAAAATTGGGGTCTATTTGTGAAAACCTGCGCTTTTGCGCAGCCTGTCAACAGAATCGGTTGATTTTGGTACCAGAAAAAACTTAAATGAATGAGGATTAATCGGTTGAAAACAGAATGTTTCTATCTCTTACCATCTTTGAGTTATTTCAGTTTAGAATCTATCAATATAAAAAAAACACCCTGTATTATAGTGTGTTTTCAGCTTCAACACACATGATGCCCAAGCTAGCACACAAAATTTTTTCTTTCATCTTTGTGTAAACATTTTCTCTAATGTGTTAATCAGAATGTGGAGCTTAAAAACTGAACTCTTTTGTCACTAATCATATTTTGTGAAAAGCCTTTCTGATTGCCTTGGTTGCCTTGATTTATTTCCTCAGTAGTGATGGTGGGAGCACCTCAAAGGATGAGACGGACAAAAATGTGACTGTCATTGAGAGGGTCATAGCTTGTAAGTTTGTCATATTGTTTTTTACCCCATATTTGTTCTTTTGGGGTTTTTTTTCATTTGAAAAATAATTTGAATGTACTTTTTTTCTTCTTACATTATATAATGCCTTCGTGCGGAAGACTTGGTTCGATCCATTCATATGCGGACAATTTCATTTTTCTACTGGGGTATTCATGTCTTTCAGCCTGGGTTGACCCTGTCAAACATAGTCTCTTATCTCTTAAATTACCTTACAGTGTCGTAAGGGACAAAACTAGTAATAAAAGAAACAATACATAGACTTCAAATTCAATTAGCACACAGGCAGCCTTCATTTAAAAACAGACTCTATTCGCTTTAAACAATTTATTTTACCTCTAACTTCAGTTAATATTTCAAATTTATTCAGATTGCCTGTCCTCTTATATGGCATAAAATCTCAGCTTTAGTATTTGACACACAACAGGAGCGATCATTTCAAGCTGCAATTTTTAAAAGCTGCATCAATTTGTCAAATGTTGCTAGACAGTGAATGATACAGCTAGAAAACTTGAATTTCTTTAAGTGTTTGACAAATTTTATGAGGTCATAATCATAAGGTAAGTTTAACATGTAGAACAATCTTAGAGCTTCTGTTCTCTTGTGTACGATAAAATGTCAGCTTTAACACATGACACAACCAAATTGATCATTGCAAAACTTCAATCCTTTTTTTCACAAGCCTCAAATGACGAGGAAGAAGCCACACCGGCTGCCACCCCAGCCGAGCACATCGGGAGTCTGCACCTCTCTGCTGAACCTATGCTGGTCCCAGAGACGATGGATAGTTTGTAAGTGGATAACAAGGCTACATGTTTCCTTACGGGTCTAGATGGATTTTTTGGGTTGTTTTTTTTACCTATTTCAGGGAAGGGCATCTTCAAGATTTTTCCTGAATTCCAAGTTCTTTTAGACATCTGTTTGGGGGTCAAGATTTCATGTGTAGCTGCCATTTTTTTTTCTCATGACAAAGCTCCTTACTTTTTTTTATATCAGTTATGCCCATCCGACTATTTGTTCAGTTAGTTAGTAATATTGGTGATGTTTTCAGTCATTGTCTTACTCATACTTTACCCAATGCTAAGTTATGCTTTTGTCATGAAACTTAACATATTTAGTTTAACAGAAATCAGTGGATGGAATTAATGAAATCACAATGCTTAACTCACTCATTGCCATCCATTTGTAAACAAGCGCATCTCTCGTGTGCCGGCCATTTGTAAACATAACCACCACTGTTCCTCAAGTGTTAATCATACAGATTTGAAAATTCTCATGCTGTAGGAGCATGTAGCAAACAAAGACAATGGGAAATATTATTGATATTACAGTCGAGCACGGATAGCTCGAACACGTTGGGGATTGACAAATGTGTTCGACACATCCATAATTCGAGCAATCCGTAATTATGTAATATAAGAGCGGGGACAGGAGAAGTACCTATGCTGCGTAAAAACGCTGGTCAAAATACGATTTCTTTTTACTCGGGCCCTAAAGTCCGAACAAAATTTTTGCTGCTCTGTTGATTTCACCTAGTGCGCACGCGCAAGCGCTGTTTTTCGAGGCAGGTATCCGGTTTCATTCGTTTTCTTTCTCTCCTTTCTTAACGACCACAATCGTCCATTCCACTTCTTTATGAAGATTTTTCTTCCTCTCTACCCTCCTCCCCCCCCCCCCCCCTTCTCTCGCTCTGTCTCTCTCGTTTCCTTTCTCTCAGCTTCTCTATCTACATCAGATTCTTTCTCTCTCCCTCTGCTTATCTCTCGCTTTCTTTCTTTCTCTCGATCTTCTCTTATTCTCTCTTATGGTGTTGTCTTCCAAGTTGAAGCCACGCATTTTCTCTTCCCCGCGCCGGTATTGTGGTCTATATAAATCGGATTCCAGTTTCTTGTTTCTTCTTCTTCTTGTTTGTTCCCCCCCCCCCCCTCTCTCTCTCTCTCTCTCTCTCTCTCTCTCTCTCCCAGTGCCAGCGTGAAACAGAGTTTATAAAGGGGCTATCAATCCCCTCTCATCTTCTCTAGGCTTCTTTTAAAAATTCCCACATCATACGCTAAACGCACGCGTCATACTATCGCCTGTCTTCAACAAACTCCCACCCCGCATCCCCCCCACCGCATGGCTAGTAGTAGAGCCAGTAGGGTCACGAAAGCTCTAGCGCCCTACACATACAACCACACAACGCCTAGATCTACAGGTAATATGTAGTAATGATGCGTTTCGACACGTGGGGCCGCGCATGGTCAGTTCTCGACTACCCTGCTTGTGTTTATTTTCCCTTTATGCTCACGCGGCAATAAATGTTCGAGCCAATAAAGGCAGATTTGATTAAGTTGTTTGATGTGAAGTGTTCGAGACATCCATATGGGTGTTCGAGAATGCCGTGCTGTTAATATGAAGAAAAAATAGCAGCTCAGCCGGGGAATGGCGTTCTATTCGAGCAATCAGTAAATTCGAGTATAGCGGGTTTGAATAATCTGTGCTCGACTGTAGTAAATTTGTCTATGCATAGATAATTTTTTTAAATCAGGCCAAAATTGGAAAATGAACTGGTTTTTTTTCACCGGGCTTGAAAAGCTAGACGGGGCACTAAATCTAAATCTAGAAGCCACTCTTTTCTCCTCAAGTAGAGATTAGCATCGCTGTCATCATCATGTGATGATAAACAGGTATTGTCCGAAATGAGATCCATTATGGACAAATGGGTAAAAAAAACTTCGAAAATGTTTTGGTTTCATGTCGTTGAGACCGGGCTCCGACAGGCTCCATGCTTTAGTAAAAATAGATTTCACAATTTTTATTTCCGCAAAGGGGAATAACGGAAACTTCCTGTAAAGAGATATTACTGGACTGCTGCAAACTGCCATGCCCGAACTGTATCAGTAAATGTATGAAAAGCACAGGAAAAAACTTACCCGAAACCCTTCGGTAATTGCAGTTAGTGGTCGTCGGCAGTCGCCACAAACTGGTAGCGGCAGTGAATGAGTTTAGATTGTGGTATCCAAGATGTTTTATGCTTAATTATGACAGTACACGGGCAGACTTGCCAACCGTTCTGAATTTTTTCGGAACTGTCCCGAAATAGAGCCAAGTGTCCTGAAGTCCCGAAAAGGGATAGATTGTCCCGAAAAGTGCCTTGCACTGTGAAAATATAACAAATTGTTCCTTCTGCCGCTGTTGTCACCATGAATGACCCTCTGAGTAGAAGATATCGCTTTTTCCCCCTTTCTTTCCCTAGAAATGAATAGAACAGGGCACTCCATGGCTGGTAACTAGCAAAGCAACAGCAACTTAATGTTTTGTACATTGAGTGAGCATTTGTGGGTCGACTATATCTGGAATAGGCCTAATAAATTACTGTTTATGTATCAATCATCACTGAATTTTAGTTACAACTATCACGAGACACCCCTCGCGGATCGGCGACAGAGGGCTAGATTATCCCTAATTGACTTTCTGAAAAGTTGGCAAGCCTGCATAGGCCTACATCATTTATGATGTGCAGTTTTATACCAGTGCTTTTTCTTATCTTTCCTGTAGTGATGAAGTTGGGCCTTCACCCAATGCCTATGGCAGTGCTCCGCTCATCATACCTGACTCTCCATCTATGGATGTAAAAGGTGAGGCAGTGTTCTTGTGTGTCTTATGATGTGAATACAAGTCTATTTGGGCAAAGGCTTTTTTTTCTCAGTAGTTGGATCCAACTTTGCAGAATTTTTATATGGGCATGGATAGCTTACAGCACCCATACCCTGAAAGGTGGAGAATTGATATATCTTTATCAACACTTGACCTCTACTTTACATAAGTATTGTTGCCTTTTCTCTCCTTTCATCATGAAGCAGACAAACAAAAGGGCCCAGCAGGAGATTGTAACCTGCTCAATGTCACCTGAATCTCGGAACTAAGAAACACATCATGTGTGACATGCAGTGTTCAGGCCTTACCTTCTTTTCAACTTTTTCCACATATGCAAGAGTTGGCTGATGATACACTTCACCTCGGAAACAAGTATCAGGGATGTATTTTTGTTGAGAAATAGCGCAGTATCACAATGTCAGCATTGTGCTTTCATTTTTTATCTGTTAGCACACTGATATAGCTTACATTGAGCAGTGTTAGGTAATACATGTCTATGGATGTAGTGCAGGAGGCCTTATTTAAGAAGAAAAATGCATAGGCTACCTTGTGAATTTTTCTTGATTTTCTTTAACTTTACTTATTCCTCAGTATTTCTTGTGGAACATGGAGCCTTCACAGTTGTCTTTCTCTCCAGTCTGTGGCTTGTTTCTTTGTCTCTTCCTACTGACAGGCCTAATGTTGTCTGTTCTTTCTGCAAACATTCTAAGGTCTGCCCTGGATGCTCTCTTTTTCTCTGCCCCTTTGAGTTTTATTCAAGGGCGTGTCTCCCAGTGACATTTGCTAGGTTTTGTTTCAGGGGACGATATTGATGAGGAGGAGGAAGAAGATGATGTGATCTCTTTCAAACCAGTGGTTCCAACATTGGAAAATGAATATCAGCTTGTAAGTATAGGATTTTGTAGCCTGCATGTTATTAAGTTTAAGGCTGAATATATATATTCATAAATGCAGGGTTCCTTTTTACCTGTGCAAAACTAATGTGATAACATATATATTTCACGCCATGTAAAGAAGTAAAAATATGATCCCAACTCATCTGCCTGAGTGTATGCACAATGGAGTGGGTTGAAACTGTTTTTAACATTCCCACATCACTTTACCCCCAACAATTTATGCAAAAATGTTAACATTTCTTGTCTTTCCCTCTCTCGGAAAGTCTCTATTTGCAGCCCATGTTCTATCTTCTAGTAAGCTATTGGCCCAATCAAACAGAAAATTATATGGGCGCAAGATGGTGTACGATGGATCATTTAAATTGTCAGTCATCAAGAAAGGCTATTGTTGTTTCTTTGCTATTTCAGCACCGTCACCCCTCACAACAAAGTCAGGCAAAATCAGGTTGGTAATGCTTGCTTCCATTTATATCAATGAAAAAATACTTGTTTTGCATTCGTGTTTTGTTTATTGTTTAGTTTGAATTTTGAGATTCCTGTGCATGCACACTTGGTTTGAGACAATGTCTTTCTTTCATCTTCACCCCTCTGTCATTTCAAGTTTTGAAAAGTTGAAAAATGTGAAGAGAATTTTTTACTTGTCTACTTTATATTTGTGATAAGACATAAGATCATTAGAGTTTGGTTTTATGTTTTTCTCTGTAAACCTGTCTTTGGAAATGACTTTTCAACTTGGCTACGTCAGACATTTGAGATCTTGTACCAGGACATTAGAATACAAGAATCTGGGGATATGATGATTGTTTGGAGAGAAATACAGTTGTATGCATACAAGCTGCTCTAGACTGTAGAGCAAACAATGGTGATAAATAGTGCCAGTATTTAGTAACAGTTTTACACTTGTCAGCCTCAGTTGCCCCTTCTCTTTCACCATAATGCATCTTTGATTAACAGACCCTCCCCCATCCTCTTTTTCACCATCCAGCTGCCTTTTGTATATCAACATAGTAGCTCGCTAGTTCCCCAACCCATTCTTGAGAGAGTAAGAAAGCAAACAGCAATATAACATTTGGGTACAGGGTTATGGGGTCTTTTCATTCTTGTGTGTTTCAGAATCCCAGAGTTTCCACCTGAGACTTACGCCCTCACAGACTGAACAACAACTTGGTATGCAAAAGAAGATATCCCTTCAATTTTTGTGACTGTTTATTTTACGTTAACTGTTGCAACTTTATTTGTTGTTTTCATGTTCTGAATAAATTCATTCTTACTCAGCAAAAACAAATTACATATATTGTTCATTGTATACTTATATGAGCAAGGATTGGTAGTAGTAGTAGTAGTACCAGTAATAGTATAGTAGTAGTGGTAGTACATGTAGTAGTACAGTCGAACCTGCTCTAGCGACCACCTGTTCAAGACGACCACCTGTACAAACGACCACTTCTCACTTCCCCCATTGATTTTTTTCTATATAATGTCACTGTTCAAGACGACCACCTGTCCAACGCGACTGTGACCACCCTATTTTACTGACCAACGGCCACAAAAACCTGCCCAAGACGACCACTCGACTCTCTTTTCACCCGATACGTTGCCATAATCATGTGCGCCTATCATTGTGGACGAGTGGCGAACCTTTGTCCCCGCCGCCAGTACCCATTCTTTTTATCTATCGTTGTTACATTACATATATTAGCCCCTCTTACAAGTTATACACTTACTGGCCAGCACTGAGCAGTGGCAAGGTTAGCGCTTACCCGTGTTGGTCATTGGTTAACAAATTTTCCGCTGCGGATGAGTGTGGCAAGCCACCATTTTAATCCATTCGCCTGTCGTTATGAGCCCCTCCCATAATTTGTAATACATTGTAATTCTTGACCAACACGAAGTCGGTAACAAGACCTGCCACAATGGTGTTGCTAGTTCGTTGAGTGGCGACGGCATGTTTCTTTGTTCTCTCCATGGCACTCTATCCCACTCAACTGATACATTTTGAACAACAACAAAAATACAAAGCCAAAGCAGACCCTCCCCTCCGAAAGAAAACATCCCCCAAAAAACAGATATTTTAAAAACATCCCACATGGTAATGAAAGGGTTGATTGTTTTCTTACTTCATATTCATCTGACCTGTCCAAGACAACCACTTTTCTCTCAACAATGAGTGGTCGTCTTGGACAGTATGACTGTATTCGTGGCCTCAACATGAATCCTGCCCACTTTTTCTTAGGAAAATGTAAAGACATGTTTGCCACATGAGTTGAAAGCTTATGTCCTTTTAAAGTGAATTTTTTTATGAATGCTAGTGCAAATCCCTGTTCTTTGCATGGGATAATATTAATTTTGTCTCTATTATGAAAATGGTACCTGTATCCTTCTCTCTCTCGATCTATCCAGTATACTTTTCTTAGACACTAAGCCCACTCCCGCTGTTGGAACCCACGCTTGGGACTTCTCCCAATGCCCAAAAACTTCTTGCTTAGGAGCAATTTTTCCAATTTTTCAAAAACGCACACATAAGCACTTGATCTGAAAGCCGCTTTCATAATGAAAGTATAGAGAAATTAAAAACATAAAAGTGGAGAACGAAAACTTAAATATTTTACAATTGTTTTCAATATGCAGCCTCTAATAGCATGCAAACGCTGGGTTTTTTTTTTTATTACACCATCAAAGCACACAGTTGAGATCGAGACGAATTTTTTTTTTTTTTTTGGTTGCCAGTTTTACATCCCCTGCAACACTGTAAGGTCATTTATGAGACGGGCTTCTTCGACCGTGTCTGTCAGGGCCAACCTGGGCTGAAAGGGAGAAATCCCAGAAAGAAAGAAAAATGCAGATTGTCTGCGACCGGAATTGAACTCAGGTCTTCCGCATGACAGACGAAGAGCCTAACCATTACCCCACAGCGCTGGTTAATAAGTCTTACTGTTGTCCTAATCTACTTTTTTGAGCTGGATTGACCTTCTAGTGTCAATTATGTCGTTATGCCCCAGCAAAAAAAAAACCATGTGTTACTTGTAAGACATCTAAGCTCGCACAAGGTGTTTCATACTCACTTCAAAATCATGCTTAAATAAAATTGTATTTTACATTAAGTTGTTATTTTTTATTAAATTTTGTATGCTCGTGTTTTTTCTATTGAGCATAAACTTTTCTTTTTTCATTCATCCACATGCAATGTGTCATTCCAGTTCTCGCTATAGATCTCTCTTAATATTTCAGATGACGGGCATAGCGGCACATCTGCCTCTCAATTTTCTCACAGGCAAAGAACGGCAGGGTAAGAACCATCTTTGTATGAGAATGTCCCTTAATTCATGTGTCATAACTCTTTCTCTGCCACCTTGATTCAGTGGCTAAGATTAATGGCGTTACATATATCAATAAATTGATAGATGTTGTACATAAAGAGTTAGGACAGGGATAGGGTTCACAGGGGAACATTTCAAGTTATCTTCTACACCACTTGAGCTTTGTCTTATTTAAATTGTGAGTAGAAAGAAAGCCAAGTGAAAAGCTAAAAAACACACCACACTCAACCAATGCATACAGTTAATCATAGTCTAATTTGAAATAAGCATGAAGAAATATTGTGATGTAAGGCAAATTTTCAACTGGACCCCAGTCTTCTTCAGGCCAAGATAACAAAAAAAAAATCATAATACAAATATAAAAAGGGGAGAGGGGTGGGGAGCTAGCACATCATAAACAGCAGCCTATTGAAAACTGAAAAAGTGTGGAAATAAAAGACCATGGGGGAGGTGCGTACTCTCATAGAAAGTCAAGCAAATACTTCAACATTTACATAATAGACAATTTTGTAAAGAGGATATTGGATTTCTCACCCCTCCTCTCCTCTGTGCTTACTTGCACAGTTGCCAGCATCTGGGAGAAAGTAGATAATGCCTGGATTTTAAAGATTGTATGAATTCATGAAGTTGATTAACAACAAAGACCTTACTTGATTTCAGTGAGACTTGGGAGGAAAAGTTTGATATTTTAGCCTACAATTTCAATATCCCACCCCATGTCCAAAAACCTGAAGCTTTATCCATGAGATGTGGTTTTTCCTGACTTATTTGAATTTCAATGAGGGGGATGTTGAAGTACAGGGTGTTTGTTTTATATTGATCGATTCTAAACTGAAATAACTCAAAGACGGTAAGAGATAAAAACATTCTGGTTTCAAAAGATAAATCCTCATTCCTTTAAGTTTTTTCTGGTACCAAAATCAACCAAATCCAAGAACCCATTGCCCGATTTTTAGCGCGCAGAAATGACGCTAATATTGCATTTACAAGTGTATCTTGTGCGTTTACAAGGCAGACCGCGCGCTTGCAGCTCTCAGAAAATTCTAACTGGGCACAGAAAGAAAAGCACAATCCAGAACTTAGTCAGAACTTGGTATAAAAGTTTGGTAGAAACTGGTAGTTTTAACTGTTATGACAACAAAGATAGTAAGAACTGGATTTGCGATGTGCATCGTGCCCGATCAATGAAAAAGACGATT
>JAUKPP010156288.1:0-14740 GCA_032273245.1 Phyllaplysia taylori
AACGATTCTTTTATAATAGAGATAGAAATCCCGCATCCCGTTCATTGAACGGGGATCTGCACTAGTAATAATAATAATGACTGCATTTATACAGCGCATATCCCCGCTCAAAAGCAAGCTCTATGTGTATGCGCTTTACAATCAATTATTACCCCAGCGGACCAAGTCATTCGGTAACGTTCTCAACTTCCTGGGAAACCTACAGTGCAAGCTGCCATTTTACAGGCGCTAAAGCACTAACAAACGGACAAGATATTTCGCTGTCTATAGCTGGGTACCCATTTACAACTGGATGAAATGAGGATATTTTCTCTGTAATGATACTTCATATCTAGATGTTTACACTGACAACATTAAAACTTCCCTCAGAAAACAGACATACATCAATGAAAACTGAATTACCCATATTGCATCTACAACATTATTACTATATTTTCAACAATACTATCATTATCATTTCTAAAAGTGTGGCTCACCGCTGCGACTCTGGCTGAGCTTGCGTCTCTCCTCCTGCTCTCTCTCCTGTTTCTCTCTTTTCTCCTCCAACGCCTTCACTTTCTTCTCCTGTGCTTCTCTTGCTTCGTCTTTCTCCTGTAACTCTGTGGAATAGCAACGAAGCACCCATGAGCAAATACATTCAGCGTATCACCAAAGAGCTTTTAATACTATAAAGAGGGTAAACCTTGGTCTGGATTAGTAAGCGGAAAGAGAAAGAAAAATATAAACGCAAAAGAGTTCAATCATTCCCGAATAGGCGCAGGAACACTTGATAAGCTCATGTGATGCCAAGAGGCGGAAGAGTAAAAAATTAGAATCATTACGTGGTTGATATGAATCAATATTTATCGCTAATTTATAGGTTACCCTTTTTAGGTTAATAATAATTTTGATGAAATTTCCTGTTTGATGTGCACAGTAAAATAAGTGTGTGTCTTGTTCTTTTCATCTGTTAGTTATTTAGAACGTATTTATTTATAGTGAGGTCAGCTTTTTTTGCTGTTTTAGCCTGGACTATAGCAGGGTGGAGCCAAACACCATTGGCACCTTGTGCTGATAGGCTCCATGTTTGTTGTCAAAGGAACTGAAAACTGCAACTGAAAATGTTATCCTGCGTCCGCATGTCATCTAAACTCAGTCTTTGTGCGACTACATCAAGAGGCATGCACCGCAGCCACAAGCGAAATAGCAAACACTGGCATCATCCACAGAACAAAGATGATTGACGAAGCTGAGACATAACAACAGAGGGTCCAATAATTTGTTCATCAGCAAAATGACTACCCAAACCATATAACAATGTTTGCGTGTTGGGTTTACAGCATTATCAACACTGTAAGGCCATTTCAGCCCCAGGGAATAGACTGGGACAAAAATAACATTGAGAAAGAAGGAGAAGGAGCAGACCAACCCAGAGACTACCCAATGTACATCATTGGTGGAACATGAATGTATTACTAAAATTATGAGAGATTCCAATGCTATTATTACCACCTCTGGTACTATAGCTGAACAGTTAGAATACAATTGTTAACATCAAATCATTATTTATCATATTATATTTAATTATGATGATACTATTATTACCACCTCTGGTACTATATCTGAGCAGTTATAATACAATTGATATCATCAAATCATTATTTACGAAAAAGGGAACAAAAAGCGTAAAGCAGCACAATAATGGCAGCAGGGCTTTGGGGAAGGAGCAGCTATTTTCTTCTCAACGAGAATATCAAATGTCTCTACAAACTATAGGCATATATAGATAACTAGACCTTTGTTCTATTGAGCCAGCAGTGTAAAGTTATTTCTCTGGCAGGAAGTAGACATGGACAATTAAAAAACGCATAGTTGACTTCACTTGTGCTCAACTCACTCAAGTTTATTTTCAGGTAAGTTGATATTTTTCCCGAAGTCCCAGCTACTTTCTTCTTTTAATAATAATGGATTGCACTTATATAGCACATATCCCAATACTGGCTTTATGTGCTTTACAATCATTATTACCCCAGCAGACCAAAGTCACTCAGAAACCTTTTCAAATTCCTGGGAAGCATACAGCTGCCATTTTACAAGCGCTCAAACACTAACATTTTAATGTATAATATGAATAAATTTTGACTTCGGACACGAATTCCATCTCTATTTCACTCCCAAAAAACAATGTCAACTCATTTGTAGTCAACTATAGATAAAAAAAAAAAAAGCAGAAGAAGCAGACCACAACAGTTTGACTCCTCATCATGAAAATTCTAACCATTTTGTATTGTGTGTGTGTGTGTGTGTGTGTCTCTTCTTCCAAATCCTCACAAGTTTCTGTACAAGGAAAAGGTTTTGGTCACCAGTTTTACGTCCCCTGCAACACTGTAAGATCATTTAAGAGACAGGCTACTTCGACCCTGCTTGTCAGGGCCAACCCGGACTGAGAGGGAAAAAATCCCAGCAGAAAAAAAACCCACATCGTCCACGACCGGGGATTGATCTAGGGTCTTCCTGCATGATAGGCGAAGAGCCTAACCATTACACTATAGCGCTGGTCAAGGCAAAAGAAGCCAAGTGAAGCTGTCTCAAGGACAAAGCAATTACGGCAAACTAGAGCCGCAAAAACAATGGGGAATCACATCTAAATGGACAAATGTTGGCTTCAGAAAATGCCTAGAAAGCACAGACAAATAAATTGTTTAGCCGTTCTTCGAATTTCATAACACTGGATTTTACACTGAAATAATTTGTTCCCTACTTCTTGTATCAATTATACAAAGCTTCAGATTTCACAGCAGAATGTTTTTAACTTTACCTGCAAATTTAAATATAGGCATTTCACAACATTCTTTAGTTTGGACTACATTTTCTTTATACGTGTAAAATGATGACAACTCGGAACAAATTAGTTTTAAGTTAGTTGTTTGTAGAGGCGCCAGCATACTGGTCTGTTTCATCCCTATTTGGAACAAATTTGAAGCTAAAAGGGTGATGAATACAGAAACAAAATCTTGAGAAAACGAGACTTTCAAAGGTTAAACAACTAGTACTCTACAATGGTACTACTATTTCAAATAATTCAACAATACAAATAATCACATCAAGATATGTTCACATTCCTAAAATCTAAATGATGGCCTTCGATATCTATTTATTTTATTTAAAATACAATTTCAACCAAATCCCACCACAGCATGTATATTGACTGCTATCATTAAATTGCACTTTTCATCTTGTGATGCAAAAGAAAGGATGGAGTCATACTTAATTACTTTCAACAACAATTCGCTGGTTGTTTTACAAAGAGGCGAACATTCCCCTACAAACTTTGTAGATTTCGCCCTTATGCAAAACAATCAACGAATATAAGACCAGAATAGAGTTTTCCTGAAAAATTAATTCTGTTACATGGAAGCATGCAAAGCAAAGTGAATCGTGTGGTCGAGGACAAGGCACATTGCATGAATGATGGTATTGCCTGGGGGCTTAAAGAACATAACCACAAACTGTACAGCCATTCTCATTACAGTGATAGAATATGACCTGAGCAATCTTGTGTGATACTACATGATAAAACATTCTATTGACGTAACCATAAAGTGATAAGAGCAAATTAGATTTATCATCAATTGGTTATGATTTAGTTTGGTTACCAGTTTTACATTCCCTGGAACACTGTAAGGTCATTTAAGAGAAGGGCTACTTCGACCCTGCCGGTCAGGGCCAACCTGGGCGGAGAGGAAAAAAATCCCAGCAGAAAAAAAACCCCGGATCGTCCATGCTCAGGATCGAACCGGGGTCTTCTGCATGGCAGGTGAAGAGCCTAACCATTACACCACAGCACCGGTTGGCCAGTATCTTCACAAAACAAATACAAATTGAAATAAGGAATATCACCTACTTCATGTTTTCAGAAAAGAACCATGAACTATAGAAATTCAGTGTGGTTTGGGGTGCAATGGAACAACTGGCCATGAAGCAGGGATGGAGAGTCGCCTCTTTAAAAAGCAGCAACTTCTGCCTAGAATACAGTCTCTTCTGTTTGATAAAACACAAGCTTCCCACAACAGGAATACTTCAGATCGACCCAACTGACAAAAAAACCCAATATAACCAGCCAAAGTCCCCACCCCTGATGAAAAATACGGACACTGAGGGATGACAAAAGACAGGTTGCGGAGGGATAGGGTTGGTGGAAGGATTGAAAGTCCTTGATTGGTGGAGTGGTGACAATTGGATGGGTGTGCACGTAGTAAAAGTCCAACTTCAGCAAATCAACTTCAGGTAACCCTAGAGTTCTCGTTCGATGGGACGATGGGTGGCTGGAATGAGGGGCTAGCAGTTGGTGGCATAATGAGTGGGTCGGTGAAGAGAAAAAAAAAAAATGAGTGGGTTGGTGGGCGGAGCAAAAAAGCCCGCAATTGTTGGAGAGGCGGGATGGTGTTCAGACACAACTGAGATGTGTGTGGGGGGGTCAAGTACTTTGCTTATCCGTGTCTACTTTTGTCGTGAGTGGCGGTGCCGATTCTGGCCTCTTCATCATGCGAGAGGAAACGCTTTTCTTTTTTCTCTCTTTACCCTTCACACCATTGTCCGGCACACTGGTGCTGCTGTCATTGTTGTCAATATTGTTGTTGTTGTTGTTGTTGTTATAGTATTCCCTTCTTAGATCTGAAACAACCATACATGCACACATAACATCAAGAAGTAGGGGTTCTGTTGGGTTTTTTTCAGACTACCTGCTCCACACTTTTTACTACTCTGCGAAGCCAGTTGAGAAGTAATGATAATACTGACTGCATTTATATAGCGTATATCCACACTTGAAAGCAGGCTCTATGCGCTTTAGAATCAAGTGTGTCTTTTGCTTTCGACAACTTGTTTGTTGGTTTTTTTATCTGCCCCCCACCCCCTTTTATTTTCCTAACAAAATGATGCCATCTGATTAGTATATAAAATTGTGCTAGTGATTTGTTAGTTATTTTCCAATTAAAATACATCTATTTCACAAGCTTCCGAAATGCAGCTTGTACCATTCTCTACAAACAAGGACTCTTGGGAAAAAAAAATTCCAAGGTTTTGCACAAGTAAGCAGAACATTGTCCACTTAAATACAAATTATCTGCAAATAAGAAATCAAACTTTTCAAGTTTTTTTCCTACCATGGCATTAAAAAATAAAAGCTATCCACAACTGGGGACACATATTTATCCGCTCATCGTATCTGTGATGAAACTGACAGTACTAGGATCGGGACAGCTGGAAAAGACAGCACCGATTAGAACTCGATGGAGAGCTATTGATGCAGCTCTAGGTCAAAAGAACGGCATAACTATCCTATCTACTAAGAAGAAATATTTCAATGAAAAAAAAAAGTGTGATCCGTTTCGAGGTTCCTGTAGCTGCAGCGGGTGCAAATAATATTATCATCATAGCAAGAAGCAAATAAAGTAGTGTACAAAAAACCAGGCACCGAAACCATTGAACAAAAAAGGGTGATTATGCCGCGCAACCTGAAAACACTTATTGATAGGCAGCCCAAGCCATAGTATACTTCATGAAGTGCAACAGAAAAAAATAAGAAAGATGAAAAGCTGATGTTGCAGACAAAAATGTATTACTCGAACACAAACTTACTTGTCTCTTCAAAATGAAAGGTGGGCAGTAACATTGAAGAGATAATTTTTAGAACAAGCTAATATATTGTACAGCTAATTTTTTTTTTAAAAGACAACTTTCGTTTTTTGCTTACACTTTTAAACTTTGCTTTTATAAAACAAAAAACAACACATGATCTTCGTGGATTAAAATTTACATACAACCACTGCTGTCTACCACTATACTCTTCTTATGCACATTTGAAAGAATAAAAAAAAAGTAAAGTTGCCGAGTTAAAAGACGACAAGTGCATCGCAACACATTCTGTTAAGAGATATTAAGACCAACAGATAACAGACAATAAATGTGAACTAAACAGACTGGACAGTAAGGAAAGTTGAGTGCACAAACATGCCCACACATACACACAAACAAGAACCGATGTGAAGTCACACAAAGGCAACGGGAAATGTCAACCACAATATCCACACAGAGAGAAAAACCACAATCACAAGGGGCACACGGGTAAGACACAACCATTGACTTCCACTTTACTCTGCTGCCATTAAGTATTCTAGTACTGATCTGATAAAAAATACACGACCATTGACTTGCACTTTACTTCGCTGCCATAAAGTAGTCTAGAGTGGGATGCACAATGCTCGTCAGCCGTTCCATAAACGCGTAATTTCGATACGTGAGTAATTTTCAACTCAAGTCACCCCGCCCGATCATGGAATGGAACGCTTAGTCGAAAAAACTGCCGACTAGCTTCGTGCATCCCACTACTAGTACTGATCTGACAAAATATACAACCTCATCATCATATCTCTTTGCAATTCAGTATTCAGCAACATGATGGTCTAAGACAGGTAAAGAGTGGCGCACCTACAAATTATGTATTTTCATTAAAAATTGATGAGACAAAAATTGAGAGCCACATCCAGCTCTAACACTGAACTCAAACTATGTCATATTTTTCCAATCAACCACATGGCAAGACCCCAATAAAAAAAACTGCCCCATACACATATCAACCATCTAGCAAATCATCAAATAAATGGTGGTACTTTATGTTATTATGAAGAAACTAAATAAAATTGAACAGGAACTTTGCACTGTAACTCAACCTAAGTAGAAGCACAATATAGATTGATTTAACCACAAGAACCCACAAGGATGTCTTTGTGCACACAAGGGGCAAAAACTGCCCAAAAAGGTGGTTAGCACAATAGCTTTGGTTTGGTTTGGTTACCAATTTTACGTCCCCTGCAACTCTGTAAGGTCATTTAAGAGACGGACTACTTCGACCCTGCCTGTCAGGGAACAAATCCCAGCAGAAAAAAACCTAGATGGTTCGCATTTGGGATCAAACCGGGGTCTTCCGCAGGACAGGTGGAGAGCCTAACCATTACACCACAAAGCCTGTTAGCACAATAGCATACTTACTAACATAACCAATCAACCTTTACTTGGAATTTTATTTGTAAAAAGCAATATATTTACTGAGGTGGCAACTTTTTTTTCGCTGTTTTGGCCAGACTTTTTTAATACTTCCACACCACGCGTAATGTCCAATGGTTCTGTCATCCCTGCACACACGACAGAAGACAAAAATAGAACACGAGGGCAATCGAGTCCCCCATGCGTCACCACAACACTCATCTACAGTAGTTAAGGGAAAACCATACACAGTGTAGATGTGTGCACACAGTAATATAGGACGGTTGTATACACAAAGTCATAGGGTTTACAATGGAAATGGAAATCATTCAAAATACCCTTGAACCAAGGATAGTATTTCATAAAGCAATCTAGAAAACCGATATTAGAATTGGAAGATAATAATTTTGGCATACACGAAAAACCGCTAAGCTTCGACGAAACACTTTTGTTTGTTCCCTTCACAGAGGTTGAAACAACAACAAGCTCAACGATTCTTCTGTAGATACAGTACAATCCTGCTCTCAAATAAAAAACAACTGTTCACATACTTTTTCAAATACCAATGTACCAAAGCAATTAGGTGGTATATTTGTGAACTGTAGTTTTGGAAAAAATTCCTTGTATCACAGGCAAGATGTTACAGTATGTTTAAATTATCCCTCAGTTTTGTTTGTTTGTTTAATTCGGGTTTTCCGGCTCCATCGACATTACAAGGTCATTTCAGCGCCAAGAAAACATCCAAATTTGATGTAATGTTGTTATCCCTAGAGAGGTTCTATTTAAGATCTAAAAGTTGTGTTAATAAACTGTTGATACTTCTCAAAACTGTGTATATGTATATAAAAATGTTCCTCAGTTTTGGAAACAAATCTTGTATCGCAGGTCAGTGTATGCATGTGTAAGTCCCTTGGGGAAATAATGTAGCAGGATTACACTGTAACCTTTAATAAATTCACAAAAGTACAGAGTTATCTTCCCCAGCATACTGAGTGTCTTCCCCCTCACCTGCAATCTGCCGCTGCTGCTCTGAGGTGAGAACTCCCTCCATGCGTCGCAGATCCATCATCATCAGGCGTTGAGATTCCAGGAACTGGTCGTTGGCCATCTGCCAGGTCTGCTTCAAAGCCTCGTGGGATTGTTTCTCTTCCTCCAGTAAACGGCACACTGGAGAATGGTAGCATAATTGTGGATCAGATTGGGGTTAAATGACTCTCACATTTAAAAACATTCAAGAAGCAGGTTTGGTTTGGTTATCAGTTTTACGTCCCATGCAACACTATAAGGTGATTTTAAGAGACGGGCTGCTTCGACCCTGCCTGTCAGGGCCAATACGGGCTGAGAGGGAAAAAATCCCAGCAGAAAAAAAAACCCAGATCGACCGCGATCGGGGATCAAACCGGGGTCTTCTGCATGACAGTCGAAGAGCCTAATCATTACACCACAGGATCTCTGCTTTTAATGTTCATACAATAAAGAGCATGGTGACAGCTGACAAAAATCACGGAAGTTAATTTTGCTGAGTCAGTATGATCTCTTTTTCTTTTCTTTTTTTAGGTTTCACAGCGTTTTTGAAACAGCAAGATCCTATAAGTGCCTAGAAGTAGATTCGGATAAGAGTAACACACAGAAATAGTAACAAAAACAATTAATTCTCTTCAAACTCTTGTTTCCTGCAAAGGTTCTTGTCACTTAAATCTGTTTTGGAGTAATTGCATAACAAAATCTAAAAAATTCTCCTCATTATCTTGTTTTCTGCGAAGGTTCTTGTTACTTGAATCCGTTTTGGAGTAATTGCATAATAACACAATGTCAAAATTTGCAGCTGCTCACCATCCTTGAGCTCGAGGGAGACTTTGTCCGCCTCATCCTGCAACACGCCTTTCTGTGTGCCCAGCACAGCCACGTACATTTCAAGGTCCGTGCGAGCCGCCTTCTCAGCTTTGAGGTAATGGAACAGTTTGTCCACCTGTGAACATAATAAAATTGTTAGAAAATAAATAAATAAATAACAGATTAAAAATAAACAACACCAGGACCAAAAGCACACACCTGGAGACAGGGGCTCTACTCGGACATTTTTTCTTAGGAATGGCGAGTGGCCCCCCAAAGATGCTTCACAAGGACCAAAATTACACCCCTTTTTCCCCTCATACTCCATATACACACCTCTATGTGTCTATCTTTCGGCTTCAGCTCTTGCTTTTGTTTCTCTTTAAATTTGAGTGTGATTTTTTACTGTTTCAGCTTGTTTTGTTTGATTTTTCATATTGCAATTGACAGTGTTCGTTTGTTGTTGTTTTTTTTATTTGTTTTTTTATAGTTTTGTCGGTTGTTGTTGTTTTTACAAAAAAAATTGACAAATTTAGCCTGATTGAGTGCTTAAGTGAAAACAAAAACAAGAAGAGGCTAAAACAGGTGAGGCTGGCGCCTCTATAAATAACCCATTCCTTACTACCACCTGTGTATGACCAAACATTGATGTAGATAAGGAGATGAGTGGCTCTCCAACGGAGATGGTATTGTGAGGGATCCAATCGGATTCAAACAGGGTGGTGATACTAGGGGTATAGAAACATGTAGAGATTACCAAACATTGAGACAGCTGTGTTGAGATACTGTTTCATTGCAGACACTAAAAAAGCCCCTCCCCTACCGCAATAAACTGTTTCTACTGAGCATGAATTTTTAGAGCGTGATTGATTTGTATCATGTATGAGCTTTAGTGATTGTGACATTTGATCTTTAGCAGAACTTATTTTGTAATTCTACAACTGTCCATGTCATTTAACTATATGAATTAATTTACTCTTCTGTGAAGCGCTTTGAGCTTGAAAATTTTTAAGGGAAGGCGCTATAAAAGTACCATTATTATTATTATTAAATGATAACAACGCTTTTTCTATTTGTCTAAAACACAAGGACTGACACCGAATATGTTTCACATGTATGAAAGAGGTTAAAATTGTACATAAGCACATAGAGCCAGTAATTGGGATATGCGCTATATAAATGCAATCCATTATTATTATTATTATATCACGCCCACCCCCCCACCCCCCCCTTCCTATCTTATTTCTTCTCTCTCTTCTTCAATTCCTTCACATTCATTTGCCTATTTCATATACTATTCCTTATCTATCTATTGTCATAAAAACATGTTTCTTTAAACATATCTATGTAGTAGGCTTATGACAAAAAACACATGTCTTACTGCTGCTTTTCAACTGTGAGGATGTAAAGTCACATATTCGCTATAATAGTAATAGTAAAATGGTCCTTGTGACAGAATTAGCAAGAAAGTTGTTTGTTTGTTTGGGTGTTTGATAGGGTTTTAGGGCTCCATTAACTCTATAAGGTCATTTCGGTGCTTAGAACCATTTCAAAGTATTTGATGGTTGTTATAACTGTATTCTCAACATCTTACTCCTCTTGAGATCTCACCTTTTCTGCCTGGTCTGTGATGCTTTCAAGGTCAGGCAAAGATGGTGATTTTCTGCCTGTGGCCTCTTCCCTGGCACCCTGATTCCGTGACAAAAATGATGAAAATGGATCAAATAATGGCAAACAATAGATTAAATAACGTAAACTTGACACCATCATAGAGCATCAGAGGGAAGCTTTGTTTCTTTCAGGTTTTATGGCATTATCAACACTATACGGTCATTTAAGTACCGGTAAGTAAATTAGGATAATACCAACAGATATTTGGTTTGATTTGGTTACCAGTTTTACATCCCCTGCAACACTGCAAGGTCATTTAAGACTAAAGAGACAGGCTACTTCGACCTGCCTGTCAGGGCCAACCCAGGCTGAGAGGGAAAAAATCCCAGCAGAAAAAAACCCTGATCGTCCTCGCTCAGGATCGAACCAGGGTCTTCCACATGACAGGCGAAGAGCCTAACCATTACACAACAGTGCCAGTACCAACAGATATAAAAAGAAGGAGCAGACAGCGTCCGAGTGGCCATCAGCCGCTGTCAAATGGAGGAAACAGGTGGGATTTTGTGTGCATGTCTGTGTGTGTGCAGAGAGGAAAAGATCGACAAAAGAAATGTCATAATTTGTTTGTGCATATTTTCAAAAAAGGAGCAGACAAAAGTAGACTTCTCACACAAAGCAAATGCTTTTCCAAATTTATTAATTTGTTTGTACTACCTTAAGCAGAAAACCTGTACAATAGTAACAATATTTTAAAAAAGCACCCGTTGTCTTCATTAATAGAAACACGTAGAGAAAATAATCACACACCCCTACTCAATAAACCGTTTACCATAATTTTAATGATGAATGTAAAAGTGAAAAATGTAGGGGTGGACAAATTATCGACAGGATCCCAGTCTTCTTAAGGTCCATTTCATTAATAGCACCCGCTGCCTCCAATCAGAACACACTTTTTGTTTTCATAGAAATTTTCATTCTTAATAGATAGGGTAAGCTGACAGAACATGTGACTCCAATGAAGGTAGCTCTCTCTTTTTTTCATTCCGTGGTAGAAAAAACACACTTGAAATGTTTGTTTTTTATGTGAAGTCAATTTCATCTCGAGTGGACAATGGTCAGGTTACTTATGCAAAGCCTCTATATGTGTTGCATCTCCATGAAATCAGGCGCTCGTCAAAACAAGGGGAACCGAGTTATCAGCCTTTTTCTGGGTCTCAGACAATTTTTACCATGAGTGGTTTTCGTGACCCAGTACCTTCTGTATGCACTTACAACAGATTACACGGGGCATCAATGATCATTCTAAAAAATATTGTTTGAAAGAAAAAGAGTATAATTTTGAAAGCCAGAATATATTAAGAGCCATGGCTCATAAAAATTTTCTTCTCAAAAAAATTTTTCTTCTGATAGTAGTTGAATCTTTTGGAATAAAAAATGCAAATATCTCAACTTCTATACAAGATAAATTGATAACTTGATAACTTCTTTACAGGCAGCTTGAGCTATGCTCAAAGTTTAACATGATACCAGTAACTCACAAATTAAACAAATTGCCCAGTGCCTGATTTCATCACGTTACAACACATATGGTAATTTGAGCAGATACAACAGTAACAAACAAAAAAATCACCTGTTGTTTTGATTGTTTCTCTGCTCGGGACAGTTTCAGCTCCGACTCTTCCAGTTTTGCTTTCAGCATTTTGATTTCTGTTTCTAAGGGCACGACAACTGACTTCAAGATCTGAGCGTCCTCTTGAGCCTGTAAGGAAAGGAAAAAAATTAATACACATAATGTTCATTTTTTTACTCAATGCTCTTTTTAACACTATAAGGGGATGGGGGAGCAAAGGGAGGGGGGGGGGATCTCTGTTCTAATGTCTCTTCTGCTGTGAAAGGACAGGGCCTGGGCCCATATAAATAAACACAACGTAAATTCACGAGAACGGTAACTTGAACGGTTCAGCAGTTTTCGTATGGGTAAAACTGCTTAACCGTTCAAGTTACCGTTCTTAAGAATTTACGTTGTGTTTATTTATATCGGCCCTGATCCATAAAATTTTCCGGAAAAATCCCAATGAATCCCCTGAACTTGAAATTGGGACTTTTGTGTTCGGAGAATATTTATGATGTTAAGCATACAATGGGACATAACTCTGAAGGGACTCTAAAGATTTTCAGGAGAAATCTTGATGATCTTAAAAGCTGGCCATCAATAAAATTATCCACACTAGCATACTAACACTTATTGAAAGATAACAAAGAGATGGGTGACCACAAAAAGATACTCTTTAGAAAGCAATTACTTTTTCAGTCTCTTAAACCACCACTGTGATGCTCTATATTCTCTTTTTTGGTTGGTTGCCAGTTCTACATCCCTTGCAACACAGTCATGCGGAAGACCTGAGTGCCATCCCGAGCGTGGACGATCTGCATTTTTTTTGCTGGGATTTTTTCTCTCTCAGTCTGGGTTAGCCCTGACATGTAAGGTCAAAGCAGCCCGTCTTTTGGATGACCTTACAGTGTTGTAGGGAACGTAAAACTGGTAACAAACCAAAAGGTCATTCAAAAGATGGGCTGCTTCGACCCTGCCTGTCACGGCCAAACTGGACTAAGAGAGAAAAATCCTAGCAGAAAAGTGAGATTATCTGCGCGTGAGATCAAACTCAGGTCTCCAGCATGATAGGCAAAGAACCTAACCATTGCACCACAGACGCCGATCTATTTTATTAATCTATTACCACAGACGCCTATCTATTTTCTCAATCTATTACTACAGACACAATCTATTTTCTCAATCTATTACTACAGACACAATCTATTTTCTCAATCTATTACACCACAGACGCCGATCTATTTTCTCAATCTATTACATCACAGACATCGATCTATTTTCTCAATCTATTACATCACAGACATCCATCTATTTTCTCAATCTATTACATCACAGACGCCGATCTATTTTATTAATCTATTACCACAGACGCCAATCTATTTTCTCAATCTATTACTACAGACACAATCTATTTCTCAATCTATTACTACAGACACAATCTATTTTCTCAATCTATTACACCACAGACGCCGATCTATTTTCTCAATCTATTACATCACAGACATCGATTTATTTTCTCAATCTATTACATCACAGACATCCATCTATTTTCTCAATCTATTACATCACAGACGCCGATCTATTTTCTCAATCTATTACCACAGACGCCAATCTATTTTCTCCATCTATTACCACAGACGCCAATCTATTACCACATACGCCAATCTATTTTCTCAATCTATTACCACAGACACCAGTCTATTTTCTCAATCTATTACCACAGACGCCAATCTATTTTTTCAATCTATTACCACAGACGCCAATCTATTTTCTCAATCTATTACCACAGACACCCATCTATTTTCTCAATCTATTACCACAGATGCCAATCTATTTTCTCAATCTATTACCACATACGCCAATCTATTTTCTCAATCTATTACCACAGATGCCAATCTATTTTCTCAATCTATTACCACAGACGCCAAAATATTTTTTCAATCTATTACCACAGACACCGATCTATTTTCTCAATCTATTACACCACAGACGAGGGTCTATTTTCTCAATCTATTACACCACAGACGCCGATCTATTTTCTCCATCTATCTCACCTTTCTCATGCTCTCCTCCAGGTTCTCATGCTCCAAACTTGTATTGGCAGACCCCACTGCCCCGACACGTTTTATAGACTTCGCTACGGCAGAGAGGAAACCCTCCCTGAAACATAAGAAGTAGAGATCAGAATCAGAACGTTTATTGGTCTCTGGGGAGAAATTTGGCATGGTCATGTTACAGTGACAGATGTTACTATAAGATTACACTCCCACAATGTTAAAAAAACATAATTACTGTAAATAAAGGAAAACGACTGGATGCTTAATTGTGGTCTATTTTTGTAAAAAGCAAATAATTAAAAAACTAAATAGTACAGCAACAAACTTTTAAAGCGCCCCCCCCCCACCCCCCTTCAAAAGTAGAACAAGAAAGCGCCTAGAGCTGTGTACACACGGGAGTAGCCACTATAGAAATTAAATTATCAACATTATTGTGAGAACACATGAATTTAAAAAAAATTACCAAAATGTTTATCATGGTAAAAAAAAAATTAAATTAAACTTATTTAAACCCTCATGCATATTGTACTCTCTATCTCGCAGGCACAGAGAAAAAAGCAAAAACAACACTAATCTAAATAAAACCACAAGACATATCAGACTG
>JAUKPP010156399.1:0-11047 GCA_032273245.1 Phyllaplysia taylori
ACACTGTAAGGTCATTTAAGAGACGGGCTACTTCGACCCTGCCTGTCAGGGCCAACCTGGACTGAGAGGGAAAAAATGCCAGCAGAAAAAAACCCAGATCGTCCGCGATCGGGGCTCGATCTAGGGTCTTCCCGCATGACAGGCAAAGAGCCTAACCATTACACCACAGCACCTTGGAAGTGAGTGAGATAGTATTGTGATGTTGATGAATATGGATAATATTTGCTCTGCTCTCTGTTGTTTTGTTTTTCTTTCTCTTTCCCCAGGGAGAAAAGATGAGTTCACATTAGGGCTTGGCATTCAAATATTGTTTTCACAGTGGTGGTTGATTGAGCACGCACACATAAGGATACACAAGTTGTTGTTGGTTTGATTACTAGTTTTACATCCCCAGCAACACGTTAAGGTAATTACGAGGCAGGCTACTTTGATCCTGTCTGCTAGGGTCAACCCGCTTGGAGAGGAAGACAATCCCAGCAGAAAAAACGGCAGATTGTCCACAACCAGGATTGAACTCGGATCTTCCTCATGACAGGCAAAGAGCCTAACCATTACACCACATTGCTGGTGGTTGTTGTTGAATGCTCTCTTTCTCTATGCCCTTGTGACACTTCAATCCAGAGCCACTCTTATTGTTGTTCTTAGTCATGCTTGTAATGGTGTAAGTTTTTCTGCTATTGTCCTTGTTGAAGTTGTGGTCTTGGTTTTGGTTTGGTTACCAGTTTTACATCCCTTGCAACATTGTTTGGTAATTTATAAGACAAGCTACTTTGACCCTGCCTATCAGGGACAAATCCCAGCAGAAAAAGAAGACCATTTGGTTGAGGGATCAAACTCATATCTTCCGCTTCATAGATAAAGAGCCTGACCATTACACCACAGACACAGGTGATGTGGTATTGTTCATTATGTTCGTTGGTATTTCTGTTGATGTCATTCCTGGTGTCAATAGCCTTTTGTTTTCCTTGTTGTTCCTTTATTCTTCTTTTTCTATTTCTCACTCATCTCTCTGTCACTCTCTCCATCTCACATCTCATGCTCTCCTTCCCATTTCTCCTTTTCTATTTTTGCTTCTCTTTCTCGTTACATCTCCTTTGTTTGGTTACCAGTCTTACGTTTGCTGCAATATTGTAAGGTCATTTTAATAGACGGGGTCCCTTGATCCTGCCTGTCCTGGCTGAGAGGGAAAAAATCCCATCAGAAGAAACACCAGATCTTCCATGACCAAAATCGAACTAGGGTCTTCCGCATGATAGGCGAAGAGCCCAACCATTACACCACAGCGCCGGTTTTCATCTCTTTCTCCACATCAACAAAACAAACAAGATATTGGTGAGCTAGGTGTTTTGTAATTTTGACCATGATATGCCCTATTTGCTTTGCTCTCTGTTATCTTACTGTTTTTTTCTTTTCCCAGAGAAGAGACTAGCTTCATTTTAAGACTTCAGATTCAAATAATTATGTTCAAGTTCAAAGTGTTTGGAGGAGCCAGCACACCTGAGAGATTACGCACACGCTGTCGCTGAGTGCTCTGGTATGTCCTGTTGTTTCTTATATGCCTTCAAAGCATAATTTTCTAACTACTTTTCTTTTCATTCTTAGGCAGAGAGACTACTGTTTTGCTACGGGCGCCCCTGTTACAGTAGCACATAGAGGGTCCCTACCAGGTCGGGAATGCTGTGATGGGTCGGGAAGTTGGGGGAAAAACAAAATGCAGTCGACTCCACTTGTAGCGAAGTCGCTTGTAAAGATCTTCGGACGTAGCGATCTTTTTCCATGGAACGGGCACCGATGTAACACAAACTCAATAAAATACAAACGGTTGTACTGAACTCACTACGTAGAGATGCGTATTCTTATCCCCGGCCCATATAGTTTATAGTAAAAATATAACGGTTTTAACGAAGTTTCCCTCGTGGCTAGCATCGATGAACCCGATGTTTTGTAATGTTACATACATAGCGCCGAGCGAAGCAAACACGGCTGGCCCTGCCTCTCTCTCACTTCGTTTCGCGCCGCTTGCCTGAGTCAAAAGACACTGTGGGTGTGTCAGTGACCAGTGGCGTGTGTGCAAAGCCTTTGTGTACGATACGGCTCTGATAATATGGCGACGGTAGGAAAACGTGTCGTGCTTTCCTTGAAGAGAAAAATTGATCTGATAGAGGCCATTGAGAATGGACAAAAACAAGAGAATGCTGTGCCTGACTACAGAATATCAGCAAATACTGTATCGGGCATAATGGAATTAAAAGAGCGCCACAAGGAGGAGTTCTACAATAGAGAAGTAGGCACACAGCAAAAAAAAGGAGCCCGAGTACAGGGGTTATTTCTCTTGAATTTCCCATCTGACGGCTGTTGCGAACTTCGGATGTAGCGATCCTTTTTCTTGTCCCCCCAACGACATCGCTACAAACGTAGTCGACTGTGGCTAAAAATTTCGTGTTGTATGGGGATAGATAAAGTTGGTCACATGTTCTCCACATTTTCGGCACGTAGTCCAGTCTCGTTGCTGCTCTTTTAAGGAAGCAAAGTGAGAAGTAATCAGACAATGCTGATAAAGGGACAGGAATAAAAGAACAGTTGGCTTTATTCATCAGTGCAAATGCATTGAGAAAAGCAGCCAAAGAGAAGGAAGAGGAGTTGGCCTCAGTTCCTAAGGAACTCGAGGAGAAGAAGGCCTCCTTGAAATTGTTGTAGAGGAAGGACAGATTGTAAATAGTTTTGTATATAGTGAGCTATGAAAGGAGCCTGTGTAATAGTGTAGCTCTATCTGGACAGTATGGTTGATGAATCAGGAAAAGGAGACAAAATTGAATCAACTGATGGCAAGGAATACAGGGGGTGAGATACCATTGTCAAGTGAAATAAGCTATTATAATAATTTATTGTTTGAAGTCTATACTCAGACTTTAGACAATTACACACGCCTTTTCCATTTTATATGATGTATACAGTGGTATGTCACGCAGAATGACCTCGGGTAATTTAATAATGCTTGACAGACCACCGTATACACCATATCGAATGAAAAAGACGTGTGTTATTGTTATTGTAAGACCTCTAAAAATAACAATCACAACATTATTAAATTATTACATACAGTAGATTCAAAATTCATGAGACTGTAACCAATAATCTTACTTGAGACTGGAATTTGTTTTTGTTTTGACCTCTTTTTTTTTTGGAGCGATCAGCTGATGTTATTTACAAAGTTAAAAATTCAATCGATTTCTCTTATTTTGCTCTTGATTATAATTAGTGAAATAAGTGTATTTTAATCCATGGGGATGAAGTTTTCAGCATTCACTTTTTTGTCAACATACTAAGTGCTCTACTCTAGAACTATCAAACTCTCCATTGCTGATCTTATCTAAGCACAGCTCAAGTCGAATCGAGTGTAGACCTAAGCCTCAAATCAAACCCACGCTTATAATTTGACAACTGTTCATTCTAGAAAGCTTAATTAGACAGTGGACCTGACTGTAATCCCTTAAAACTTTCTTTTGTTAAGCATCCTCAAGGATCAGATGACTGGAACAAACCCCAGATTGCTTGAAGAATTCAACATTTCGATAACAAGACATGCTGGCCATGCTCCAAGACTGCGTCAGAACGAAATAGACAGTTTCTGTGCTTTTCTTTAAAAGTGCATCAGGCTAGATGGAAGGTATGTTGTGCTGTAACTTAATGAAAAATGTAACATGTTATGGAAACTTTGCCACAATAAATGCGGGTAGTTTTGGCTTGATGAGGTGAAATTTTTTAGCTGTAGCTTGTATTTTACAGATTTTATGACAATTTCTTTGGGTAAACAGTTTTGTTGGTCATCTGGTATGTGCTTGTCCAAGGGGGGGAGCATAGGTATAAATAGAATAACCTAGATAGCTTACTCTGACTACTTCCGGAATCCCCAGGGGCCCGCCTGTCTCGCAAATGAAGGGGTAGAGAGCCTCAGCTGATCGTGTGCTTTGCTATTGTTTCGACACCTAATACACGACGATGTTGCATCGTTGATGTGTTTTTTGTTGTTCAATAAAAAGTGCTTCAAATTATATTTTATTTCACAGGGACGTTCTTGCTATCTTTGTTGTTATAGTCATTCACAGTACCCATCTCTACCAAATTTTGATACCAAGTTCTGATTGAATTTTGGGTTGTGCTTCTCTTGCTGTGCTCAGTTGGAATTTTCACAGAACTGCAGGCGCGCGATCTCCTTTGTAAACGCACAAGACGCGCATGGTAAATGGCAGATTAGTGTCATTTCTTCGTGCTAAAAATTGAGGCCTGTTAATGCAAACTGGTGCTGTCGCACAGTGTGTTCATGAAATCGGCTGATTTTGGTACCAGAAAAAACTTAAATGAATGAGAATTAATTGGTAGAAAACAGAATGGTTCTATCTTTACCGTCTTTAAGTTATTTCAGTTTAGAATCTATCAATAAAATAAAAAAACACCCTGTAGGACTAGCCTAGACATAATATTATATGTAAATAATAGCCTATATATACGCCTATCATATGCATAAAAAAAGGAAATGCTAGTCCAAGCCTAGATTTAGATATGCCTACGGTCATCTCTTAGGCCTAGTCTGTGCAGGGATTCTTATTATTTTTAGACCAACTGAACACGTGAAGCTTCTTTTGTGCATTTGCGAAATCCTTCATAACTGGGAATACATTGTAGTTTGTAAGCTGAACAGGACTGCCTTGGTTGCGCATTTTAGCCTTTAGCAAAGCTCTGATGCTGATTCACCAAACCTCTGGGATTCAACAAAATCCAGGATAAGAACCCCCTGGTTTGTGAAATTAAATCTGAATTCTCCGTCTTTGTAGACTACACAAGTGCTGGTTAAAACTTCTATTTCTACAGTGTGAATTTCATACTTATTTTAGTTTCTGTGCTGTATTATTTCAAATGAAGACTACTTTATATCAAGTGTTTGGGGCCTGTGGCACTGCAAGAGAATAGCAAATACTAGGGGCATATGAATAGCGGAGATGAGACCCGCAGCATAAAATCCACGTAAAAATTGAAACTTTGTAGGCCTACATGATGAACATTTCAATGTTTCAGCCCTCTTACAGGGAGTTTCAAATGCGTTTTCATGTATGGTTTTAGAGTCTGTATGGCGTTTCAGTCAGGGGGTATTGCAACCTAATTAGGGTCAATTTGGGGGTTTCTATGAGAATTTAAAGGGGTTGAGGGGCGAAGGGGCTTACCTTCTGAACAGGTTTAGGATTAGCCTACGTATATTAGAGGGATAAGGTAGTGCTTAGCCTAGACTGAATATTTTTTCCATCAACATTACTTAATACTATTTTCAATCTGTCACTGCTAGTACTTAATGTGCCCATCCTTAAAAGCAAAGGATATTTGGGTATAGAAAATACTAGTAACAAAACATTGTTTGAACTGAAAAATGCAAAATTCTTTGCCTTGAATTTGAGAGAGTCAAATCTCAAAATAAAATTGTGTCAAAGGTAAACTGTTCTTGACAAAGTAAGCGAAGTAGGCTACATGTAATCCCATCTCTCCACCTTTGAATTTCATGTCTGTGCTTGTGGTGCTTTTTCAATCCCCCCAGCGCCTGTTGACCTTGTAGCGTCAATAGTGACATAAAATCTGAACTCAGCGAGCAAACAAACAAAGATCACTGCGACCATTTCTGTTATTTGCTTTTTTTTTTCTTTCTTCCAGAAAGAAAGGGCCAGCTTGACTTTAGGACTTGGCGTTCAAATAATGTGGTTGGAGGAGCCAGCACACATCTGTATGGGCTGCTTTTAGACACTCTGGTATGGTCTGTTCTTTTAATTTCTTTTAAAGCTATATGTGTTGCAACGCATTGAAATCAGGTGTACATGAAGTATTGGGCATTTTGGGTTATTGGTATCATGTTCCAGTGTACATTTCTTTTGCTGTCTGGGAAGAAAATAATTTTATCTCAAGATGTCTACGATTTTGATAAAGTGCAAGTGCCTTTACTATCAGAAGGGAAATTAGCAATAAAATGCCCAATTTTGTTTGTGAGCTTTCAAAACAACACTCTTTATTTCGAACAATGATGTTGAGCATAATTCTTTTTAAGTGGGTGTATAGGAGACATTAGGTAAAAAAAAAAACCATTCATGCTTAAATTTGTCTGACACTCAGAAAAGGCTGATAACTCTGTTCCCCATATTTTGACCAGTGCCTGATTGCATGGAATTGCAACACATATGTTTTACTTTGGTTCTAATCTTTAGGTGGTTGGCAGATGCTTTGGCGTGGTCCGCTCCTTCTGCTTCTTTCAATGTGTTAGCAATGTTCTTATTTGCTTCCTGGTGTTGAAATGAACTTTTAGTATGGATAGTGCTGTAAAACCTAAACTAACCGACTAAACAGGCAAACAAACAGTGTTGTCAGTTTTAAAAATCCCATCACGAAATGAACAAATCCTATGCACCATCAGCCCCTTGCGACACTTCAATTTCGAGATTTGAGTCAGGTTTGTTCTCATTTGTAGGTCGACACACAGACACTTTACTGCTTGGGCAAAGATGCCCTCCCCTTCCTTTGTCGTTTGTGTTTGTGGTCATGGCCACCATGGTTATTAAGACTAATGTCCTCATTGTTGTCATCCTTATTGTTTTCATAGGAGCCATCGCAGTTTTTGCCCTGTTTTTGTTAATTATTGATCCTGATGCTGCTATTTCTATCGTCAAAATACTTTCCATCTCCTTTCCTTTGTCTCCTCTTTCTCTCTCTTCCTTTCCTTCCCTCCCTCTCTCTAAAAAAGTAATGCAAGTTTGTTTATAACTGTAAGAAAAAAAAGCAATTTGAACTATCATACCTGAAATACAAGAATAGCATTTGAGAATTAGACCTCCATTCCTTGACATCATCTATACCCTATGAAAAGTTGCTTTCTCTCTGTAATCAGTGTCCACGTTTTTGCATTTAGCCACTCCTTGTGTCTCCTAGTCCTCTTCCCTAAGACTCCTTGGCAGGTCGTCTTCCACACTACTCACAGACTGTACCACTGCTCTTTAACTGTTTCCACTGGTAGATTTCTGTTTCAAGCTGTGAATGTTGAACTTGTGTGATGGTCTCCCTGTCGGATCAGCATAACTTTCAGCTTGGTCTTTAGGACTGCCACAACCAGATGGTGATTTGATGCTGTGTATGCGCTGTGCTTTACCCTAACGTCTTGCAGGCTCCTTCTCGTCTTGCAGGCTCCTTCTCGTCTTGCAGGCTCCTTCTCTACTTCCTGCCAATGGTGATGCGGTCAATCTGATTCTCGATCTTGCCATCAGGGGAGATACTTGTGGTCTTGTGGATTTTCTTGTGGGGAAAACCGTCGCTGTGGTGTGATGGTTAGGCTCTTCACCTTGCATGCGGAAGACCCTGGTTCGATCCCCGATCACGGACGATCTGGGGGTTTTTTCTGCTGGGATTTTTTCCCTATCAGCCCGGGTTGGCCCTGACAGGCAGGGTCGAAGTAAAACAAATGACCTTACAGTGTTGCAGGGAATGTAAAACTGGTAACCAAACCAAACCAAGCTTGTGGGGGAAAATGGTGCCTCTAATGACAAGGTACAAAAGTCTGTGAAAAGCTCACCTTTTTCATTCTGTTCTCCTGTGCCATGCCTGCTCATAATCAATTGCTGCTGTCTGTTCCAACTTTTGCGTTTAGATCTCCCATGAGGATATTCAAGTCTCTCCTTGGTGTGTCGTCTATGATTGTTTGGGTTTGTTCATAGAAACCTTCCTCATCCTCTATATCTATTGCATTCGTAGGGGCGTAGCACTGAATGATTGCGACTTTCCTGCCCTCGGAGTTGAATCTAGCAGTCAGTATCCCGGTGACACAGATTTCCAGGACAGCAATGCTCTTTTTGCCTCAGGGGTCATCAACATTTCCACTCCGCGTGTGTGTGATAACCTCCAAATGCTGGATACCAAGGTCTCCACCTCACCCTCAGGGCTTTTCATACCTCTCCTGTCGAAAGCGGGCCAAGGTGAATGAACTGTCCCTTCACCTTAGGAGGAAAAAATTATCTTACAGTACCGGTACACAGTCTAAATCAGCTCTACTACAGAGAACTCTGCTTACAACTGTATTTTTAAACCAGACCCTACTACCCTTTGAAATATTGAGTCTTGAAAGAACTTTACCAAACCTTTTTGTCTGAGAATCCCTAACAATTTGCACAAATTTACATTTAACCTTCCAAAAGAGAACACATTAATTTTTTCTTTTCCTTGACAACTGAACAGGCCAAGGGGTGGGCCTTGAGCTTACCAAACAACAAACAAAATACAAATACGACTACTTTCTTAACATCTTTCAATAACCTCACTCAGAGGTATGAGAATCAACAGATTTACACAGATGGCTCCAAGTCCCACTCCGCTGAGGGAATGCTGCTTTTGCACTGCCATGTAACCAACTTTGGTGGAGCCTTCTACCATGCCAAACACTCACTGCACTTATTGTCCATAGACCTAACCAAGTTTGTCAGGAACACTTGGGGAATAGAATTCCGCTCTTGCTGAGTATTGTGAAGGTACTGGTTAAGAGTTCCTGCTGCTGGGTAATTTTCCTGAACATAGCGCCCAAGCTCGTCCCATAAATTTTCAATTTGGTCAGGGCTATTTGCAGGCAGAGGCAGTCTGTTTATTCCATTTTGAGTAATGCAATTGTTGACAACACAAGCACGGTGTTGCCTGGCACTGTTGTCCTGGAACATAGCGGCTGCACCAATCAGCTGCAGCTGTGGGACCACTAGAGCTGCGGACTGGGCGTCTGGAATGCATGTCAAATACATGCATGTGATCTGTAGCAGTTTGAGTGCTGATGTTAATGTGAGTAGTTTGCCTGAGACGTGCCGAATGATGCTAGCTGTTGTTCGAGTTGCAACAGCCTGGCGCTGGATGAATCGATCTTACCTCGCAATGGCATGGTTGACCTTGGCAACCCAGACTGACATCGTTTGTCATTACTTTCGGTTAGTTGGTATTGGTCTTGTATTCAGCTGACCAGTAGGCCGCCTTCAATTGCTGGACGATTATGTTGGAGAGCTGCAGCTGTTGGTGTAGCCAGTTTTGGTGTTACATCCGCGACTCTGGCTAATGAGCCCAATGCAGTCCCTTTGCCAGGTGGTGCACTTGTGGCGAGAGGAATCATTGATGGTTCTGCCCCACGCGGAGCCCTTTTGTCTCTATTCAGAGAGTGTATAAGCTCCTCTCCGTACGTGAGCTGGTGTTTAAGTACGGAACGCCACGTGAAGTGAGATTCTGCGATTTCTTCCCAGTAGTTAGTATGTAGTCTAGTGCCTTCATTTTTTGTTTACAAGCATCCTTAAAACACAGTTTTGGGTGGCCAAGTGTTCTCATCCCTGTGGTGAGTTTGCCCATATACAGGGTGTGCAAAAAAAAATAGGTTTCTGGGTTTTTGCCATATTTCGCTTAATAATAATAGTCTACGGATTTTAACGAAACTCCACATGATGTTAATGTGTCCAGGCGGAAAAAGTTCCTGAAATTTTTTAATATTTTGATGATCGAGCGCCAAAAATATGCGAAATTTTAAAAGCCACCCTATTTTCTGAAAATGCGCGATTTTCCAAAATGTGCACTAAATTGGTAAACATTGCGCTCGTCTTTAGATGGAAAATGTGTTTTCCAAATCGATTATGCTGGTAAAAATAATTTAAAAAGTCTCAGTATACTAGGCTTCTGTATCTCTTGACATAAAGAATGATCAAGAACATAAAAGAATGATCAAGACTATGATTTCCTGCATTTTGTAAGTTTTGTTGAGTGTGTTTTGCCTTGTGACGTGGGCTGATAAAGACTAAGCAAACGCTGCTGAGCTTCCCCTTGGAATAAGAATACTAAATTAAACCATTGAAACTTTGTTAAAAAGATTAAAATCCTGTAAATCTGGTTGGTTTTCACTATTACAGGTATCAGTTGGTAAATCAACTCGTTTTGGCTGCATAAAAACGCTTGTCTCCAAACTTGCTCATCGAAGCATATTCCTCATAAAACAACATGGTGGTGACTGATTACGACAAATGATCCATTGCAGATGATCCTAAGGACTTGATGAGACAAATTCTTTCAGTTATTTCGGCCATGTCTTGAGAACTCTCTGCTGACCAAATGCTTTTCACCAGGTTTGGACATCTCTAAGATTTATCCGTTAAAAGCAGCATTAACAAAGGAATGAGGAGCATGTACTGCAAACGAAAGATCCGATTTTATTGGGAAATGACATGGTTTCTTAAAATATGCGTTTCTTCGCTTTCTGTGCTTGAAATGAAACGAAACTTTTAGAATCTTATTTCGCTTGAACACACTTACACTATGTGAAGTTTCGTAAAAATCGGTTGACTATTAAGCGAAATATGGTGAAAACCGAGGAACCTATTATTTTTGGCTTACTCTCTAGGATGTCCTTTGGGATTCGCTCGTCTTCCATTCTGTGGACATGCCCAAGACCGCATAGTCTGCGATGTCTGAGCAGTGTGTGCATAGAGGGGATATTTGCTATGGTCAGAACATCTACATTTGTGATCTTGTCTTGCCAAGTGATGCTCAAAATATGGCGCATACAGCGCATGTGAAAGTATTCAATTTCTTCTCCCGTCTTGTGTATATATAGAGTCCATGCTTCACTGCCATAGAGGAGTGTGCTGACCACGCAGTCACTGTAAACTTACAACTACAGCTTGTTTTCCAAGACACCTTTTTTTTTTTAGCTTTCCAAAGGTGGTAACTGCTTCCTCATATCTCTTGTTTGTTTTTACATCAGGTAAATTATCTTACTGTCTCTAGTTTATAGCTGTCAACAGTGATGGTTGGCTGACTACAGAAGGCAAAACAGCAAGTCTCCGCGCCACCTCCCTCACAGAAACACTATCTTGGAGCAAACTACAGGCCCTTCCTCTTAGGTGCAAATTAAATCTTCTCCTAGGCTTACTATTCAGAGATTGCATTTATGAAGGTAGCAGATGGCGGGAGATCGGGTCAAGCGGTTGGTTGGGGGGGGGGGGGGGGGGGG